>JAAEAF010002254.1:0-118219 GCA_011037195.1 Triatoma infestans
TGGTTCCGTAGTGCTGGAAAGCTCTGGAAACACTATTCCCGAACCCATCTTCCCACAATAACAATAAAGAACACAATAAACAATACACAGCATAAAATAGTTTTTTAAAGTCTGCACATACGAATCAAACAGCTTTTAAGTTTGCTTTTAAGTTGAGAATATGAAATGTAAAATGCTTGTGCAATGTACGCTACATCGGATAGCATGCTTATATAATATAATTTTTCAATAATTTATTTATAAAAGTTTACATTTTAAGCTCATTTTATTTAAATCCTGTAAAGAACCCATATTTAAGTTGATATGCTTGCGCGATTGGTGTATGTGAATTATGAAAGTGGAATGTATAATAAATATGTGATTATCAAATAAAACCCGCTTATACACATTAATTGTTCAACAATATATTTATTTATTTATATTATCTTGCGAGCATTCAGCTAGTTTTTATCAATTCTTATCATTAATTATTTCACAGTAGTCCAACGGCTGGCACAATGGTCTTTCGTTTTGCTCTACACTCAAAGAACAATTAAAAAAATAAAATAGTAAGATAGTATGGGTAATTAATTATCAGAATAAATCTCCTTCAAATATGTAATTTAAGTTATACATCTCCCTTGTTCAACAATGTACAATAGCCTTTTAAAAGGGGAAAAACAACATGTGTTTAAGCCACCCAGGTATCAACGAACCCCCCCCTTAACCTAGTTAGGTCCTTAAAAAAACACCTTTAAAAAAACCAGTGTATCAACTAAATTTGCTCTGTGCAGGTCTATGTTATCACACTGTTTTGACAAAACCATCCTGATGGCGAACGCTCGAAACCGGTCGATGACCACAAAAAGAAGGAGGCTATCACAGAAAATATTTCTAATACTTCTATAATTATGTTGTAACAAATATGTAAACTTGAGCTTAAGGAAAATTAGGTGATATTAATGCTTGAAAATCTATATGTTAAAAATGAGCAATTTAGTATTTAGGTGTAACAATTACATAGCTAATTCTCTGTGGAAAGTCTTAGTAGTGTAAGGAACTTGGATAAAATAGACGTAGGGAACAAAAAACAAAAATCAGTCCAGATGCAAATAGAAAAAAAATCTTTTATAAAGGAATTTCTCTAGAGAATAACCAGAATAAGATTGTAGGAACTTAAGGATACGAGTAAGGATGGAATGGGAATGAGACGGGCAACAGAATGGAAAGAGGAAATCGTGGGTAACAAACGTCAAGACCAATATTTGAAGGAAGCATGGGGAAACCCAGTGGAAGGATAGAGGAGTTTAGAATGCGGCACCTCATACCCAGAAGTGCGACCTAAAGCAAGTCCCTTCTTATATTTGGGAGGCGGTTGGAGAAGGCAGTAAAGAGTAGAAGGGCCAGCCTTCCTACTACATCTACTACTAACACAGCCTGACCTCTGTGTTAAGTTTTGTAGGAACACAATAGAAGGCATCTGTGGCCCTTGTGCTATAGTTTAGAAGGCGGCACCCACATTGGTCTAACTGGAAGGAAACAATTTAAAAGGTATTATTGCCGACTTATCGAGTCCCAAACCATAACACTTTCTTCTAACAGCAGTAACATACTATCCCTCTTCCACAAAAACCTCCAAAACTCCCGGACCAATAACCATGAGGGATAATATTAGAAGAGAAAACAAAAAATAGTTTACTAAAGGGTGTGTGTGTGCTCTTCTTCTTAAACCAAGTATTACAAAACTTTTTTTCCAACATTCCAGTGGCATATCAAGATTGTAACAAAGTTATAATAACCAAACTCATGCTTTGCTATCAATTATAATATACATCGAATGCTGTTGAATTTAACAATTTATCTTCCTCTATAAAGTTTTTTAAACTTTGAAAAATCATAAAGAATAATAAATGTTTATATTTTTAACTTTATTTTCAATATTACATTATGTCATTACATAATTACTTTTCACAAGAACTACCCAACTATTTAAGGAGATTGTATCTACATAAATATGAGATTATCGTCTGTGTTGAGAGCAACCCAAAACGTTGAATAATATACTAAAATAAACTTTAGTTTGGATGAATATTTGTCAATAAAAAATTATATTAACGAGTAACTGTAGTGAGAGTAAGTAACATAGAGAAAAGTCAGTTTCTCATTCAATAAAATTGATAACAATTTAATAACTGAAAAACTAAAGAAACACAAACACACACCCACAAATTTACCCTATTCACCCAGATATTATAGTTAAGGAAGATAATGGATGTTAAATCTAAAGGTGTTACCCAACCAACGTTGCTAAATCTTGAACGTTTTAATGTAACAACAAATACAGGCTCAACAATTCTCCTTTACAACATTTGTTTGAGTGCTTTTAAAGTAGTAAATCCACTTCTATTCCACCTTTCCCTACTGTTTGCGCGCTCTTCTACCATTCTTTATTGTACCATCAATTCGTAAAATTTATTATACTTTTATTCCCAAACAATTTTTGTTTCTTGTTGGTAAAAAATTGAGAATATATTTATATTATATACAGGGTGTCCCAAAGTATATGGATAACGACTTTTTCTCGGAAACTAAGATAGCTAGAAAAAAAAAACTAAAAAATACGTGTCCCCGTAGTTTTTTGTTAGAAAACCAAATTTAATTTGCAGATTTGTTTTGGTGATTCCAGAAGTGAGATACAGGCACCAACTTTATTTTTTCAAATGGGGAGGTGTGGTTTTTATTTACAAAAGTAGATTCCTCTATTTTTTTTGTAAGAAAAATTTACTTGAACGTTTTTTTTTTCTTTGAGCGATATTTTACAAGTTATGAATGAAAACATGATTCCTATAAGAAATTTCAAAATGATATTATAACGGTTTTTTGATTTGAATAAGAAGAAAAGTACTATTTTATAATAAATTTTACTCCTCATTAATTACAGTTCTTGCTCGAAGTGGCCTCCACCATTAGAGATGTATTTCTTTGGTCGTAAGGAACAATTGGCAGGAAAAAAAGCTGTGTACGTCTCTTAAAAACTGTTATAATATCATTTTGAAATTTCTTATAGGAATCATGTTTTCTTCAGAACTGTAAAAATATCGCTCAAGAAAAAAAAAAAAAGCCGTTCAAATAATTTTTTTCTTACAAAAAAACTGAGGAAATCTATTTATTAAAAAAAAAAAACAACACTCTTATTTGAATGAAAAATTGAAAAAAAAATGAAGTTGATGCCTGTATCTCGCTTCTCGAAGCACCAAAACAAATTTGCTAATTAAATTTGGATTTCTAACAAAAAACTACAGGGACACGTATTCTTTAATTTTTTTCTAGCTATCTTAGTTTCTGAGAAAAAAGAAAAGTAGTTATCCATATACCTTGGGGCACACCTTGTTATATATATTAGTGCTAGGATCTTCAAAGCTGAGAACTCAGCTAATAGTTTGTTGGAAAAAAAAAAAAAAAAAAAAAAATCGCGGCCAAAGTTCAAACTAGTACCCCACTTACCTTTTTTTAAAACTATGTAAATTGCAATAAGGAAAAGTCATGCGAGTGTGGCACACTAGATATTCATACAAATATATAAATATATGTAAGTAGGCTGCACTGAGAGCTTTGAGCAAGCCGTGCTGGTGGTCGAAATTGCTGGGAAAATGTAGGAGAAGGCTTAATATTATTAGCTCAGAGGGGCAAAGTACGGCTCTTCCAGGTACCGGACAAAGAGAATAGAGGGCAATGAGAGGGCGGACCGGCTGGCAAGGGAGGGATCCTCCTTACCTTTTTGTGGTCTCAAGCTAGCCCTTACCGTCACTAAGAGGTTCTGTGATAGACAGATTAGACTTTGGGAGATGAAAGTTTTGGAGAAATATAGGGAGGACACGCAGGTGTGCCTCTAGGATAAAAGATTTAACGAAGGGACTAAGCAGGAGGTTTCAGATTACCTCCCGTCACTTAGTAGGATAGGATAATATAGGGACGACGTCTAGTCCCATATGTCAGAACTGTAATGATGGAATGAGGGAAACGGTGTATCATATCTATGTCAGTGTCCACGTTTCGCTGATACTAGGTTTTGTGTATTTGGTAGGGCACCACTCTCGCGAAGGGAATGCCTGGAAGGGTTGGAGCTGAAAATATTTTAGGTTGTAGACAAACCAGGGAAGATTAACTAAGGGGATGATTTGGCTGGGAGGGGAAGTCGGGGCATAAAAGCCACATAGGCTTAGGTCCTAGGCCGATAGGCGCCCGGATTTAATAATAATAAAATGTAAGTAGCTAACCTATTATATAAAAAGATTTGGTATTCTGCGATGGTTTTAGTCATAATTATATACATCTGGGTATGGATTTGGGGTAAATAGCATAAAAAAACTAATGTAGTACGACCTGTTTTTCCGTTTAAACAGAAGAACTAACAGCTAGCAAGATCTTAAAATGATCACGGAGCTTTGCCATATATTACTCCATCCATATTTCCAAACCATCACCGGGCAGTGGTTACCAGAAATGGTGTTTTTAAATTGTCTAAAACTGGTTTGGAATATGGTGTAAGAGCAACCTCTCCGTGTTTTACATAATTTTAAATAAGGATCTAGCTCAGTGATAGCGCATTGGACTCTCACGTGGAGATCCCGGGATCGAATCCAGTCACTTAGAATTTTTTTCTTCCTAGAAGCATGTATAGCCCGTTCGTTAATGGACGAGAGCCCGGCAGTGCACTAGGCTCTGGTCGCTAATAGCCATAGGTATTGACGCGCCTTATACTAAAAAAAAAAAAAAATCTGGTGTGAAACACTCACATAACTTTCTCTTACTCCAGTTCTCAAAATTGTAATTGACAAACTTTATAGTTTGTGTACTAAATTTAATGAAATTCGTCGAAAACTGAAAAAAACTTCAGTAAAAGCGCACTTCCGGTTTACTAATTTTCTAGAAACACGGAAATTTGGCCATCTATTTATTTCTATTAAGTTTGTTCAGATGGTTGAATTGTACATTGTACTTTATAGACAAAACCTAACTAACCGTCCCTCCTTAAAAAGTGCCCTTAAGTGAATTATCCCAGAGAAATGTTTCAAATAAAAGTTGTAGATCTTTGTATGCTTAGTTTATATGGGAAGTTTCAAGGAAATCATTGACGCCATTTTTTGAGAAAATGGCAAAATTGAAAAAATGATTTAGTATAGAGGTCAAGTAAACGCACTTCCGGTCATCCGAATTATTTCAAACTCTGGATTTCAACAACAAATTTAGTTCTAATTATCATTATTTAGATGACAGAATTGTCTAATAAACTGAAATAGTACTTTAGATGAAACCTAACCCCACCCCCTCACCCATTAGTGCCCTTAAATGAATTTTCCCGGAGAAATGAATTTTCAAATAAAGTTATAGCTCTTTGTGTGTGTGTAATTGATGTATCAAGTTTAAAGTAAATCGTTGGAGCGATTTTTGAAAAAATCGCAAAAAAATAAATAAAAAAACTAGTGAAGTGGTACTTTCGGTTGAGGAATTTTGACAGATAACGTACCGTCAGATCCCATGGTGATACCTAAACGGAATATCAAGTTTCAACTTTCTACAGTTTTTTTCGTTTTTCAGCTATGCTGTTCACACACGCCCACACCCACACACACACACACAGACACAGACCATTTGCTAAAAACCACTTTTTTGGACTCAGGGGATCTCAAAAGGATATATCGGTGGACGTGTGAAAACATCGATATCGAAAATTTGACACGATGACATCTTCTCCTTAACTAAAGGAGTAAGAGGAAAGTTAATATATAATTTATAGAGCGGGGTTTTTTTCCCTTGTTCATTTTTCCAGCCACCCACTGTGGAATTATATTTATGTGGTAGAGAATTGTGAAGTGGTTAAATTTTAAAAAAAACAGAAAGATTGAAAATTTGGGTAACTTATCATTGTAAATATGTAAATATCTCAAATGAAAAACTTATTTTATTTATTTATTTAATAATAATAAAGTTCTCCTCAATATTGGATAAACTCCCTTCGCGAAAAGTCGATAGAAATGCGAAATTTAGCTATGATGAATAGTTTCCAAATATTTAAGAAAATTGTAACAGAAGTCAACATTTCTGTTAGTTTTCCTGTTTAAACGGAAAAATCAGATTCGAGCTACAAGTGTTTAATTTTATGCTGTTTATCCCCCCCCCCCCAAACAGTCATAGAAATGGGAAGTAATGCCCCGCATTAATCAGTAGGCACTAGTTCGATGTGAAATGATTTGTTACATTATGCTTCCATTAAAATAAGTTCGAAGTCATTAAAGAAAATAAATTTGCCAATAATATATTAATTAAAGATCCAGCCATTAATAAAATTTAATAAAATAACAATCATAAATAATCATAAATTTATATGATGGTAAAATACACAAAGTTTTGTCTATCAACTAAATTTTTTTTTTTTCCATTTCATAATAATTCTTCCCTCATCTCTCCCCCTCACTCAATACCATCATCTTCACTCCTTTTATATAATATTCCACGGTGAATATGACAAAATTATATGAAGTGATTTATTTCCCCCAAGAACGGTGAAGAATATATTAAAATGAAGCGATAGTGACTGGGCCGTGAATATGCCCTCCCCCCCCCGGGTCTTCTATCATTGGCTCTGCCAAGTGATCGCCGGTATGCAGAAGTAGTAAGAGATACGGATGCGGAGGAGTGAAGCGGGGAAGTATATATATATATAAAAAATGAAAGCTTTAGATCGAAAGAGTGGAGCAATAAATTGGTTGGGAGTTTTGAGTAGTTGCTTTTGGTGGCGGTTGGTTTTCGTTCAAATATGGCAAGGGTGACTTGGTACGTGGCCTCCAGGAATCCCCTATTTTCATACCTTATTTGCCAGTCATGGAGTGCTTCTACTTCTTCTTCTTCATAGACTTCCATAGCTTTTTCCCCAATCTTTCACATTTCATTCTTAACCATAAGAAGGAAATTGAACCAATTCGATTATTGAACAAGCGCGAGTATGAAACATCATATGAAATCCTAAAATATTGTTAGTTTTGTTACAAGTGACGCTCCTATAAGTATACGTACTATATAAATTTCTTTTAAAGTAAAGAATCTTTAAATATAATAAAAACACTACAATTTATTGCTTTCTAGAATATTATTAGTTCATATATTTCAAATTAATATACTGACACTACAGCTTTCAGATTTCATAATACCGTCTTACTTTTTCGGTTGCACAAAGATGGGAACCTTTCACATTTATTACTTTTATTGCTTCCCAAAAAATATATACCGACAATTTTTTTGTTCGAATATGGAACATTGTGTTCCATTAATATAGGGTGGAACCGTATAGTATACTGTAAATGTCACTGTGGAAAGTCTCAGAGATCACACAATTGCATAATTACACTAAAAAAAAACAATTCACAGAAAAATGTCGTAAATGAAAAAAAAAAACAATCTGGTGTGAAACACTCACATAACTTTCTCTTACTCTGCAGTTCTCAAAATTATAATTGACAAATTTTATATTTATTATTGTACCAAATTTAATGAAATTCGTCGAAAAAAACTGTTCAGTAAAAACGCACTTTTCCGGTCATCCGATATATTATTCAAACTTGGAACTTTTAACAATATATTCAATACTAGAGATTACAGCGACAAACCAAGTCGATGTGGCTGCTCAATTTCATTGAGTTGCTATAAAAAACACAGATTACTAATCTATTTTCATGAGACAATCTCAAGTCCAAAAGACACAAACGTTACAAAACTAAAGTAAATAGCGCAAAGAATAAGCGAAATAATAATGAAACATACATAAATAAACTTAATACGCAGGGCCTTAAATAATACCATTTATCAATGACCGTAGATGTGATTATGGAGGATTCCCAAGGAATCCAAGATAATTTGCTCCGCCAGCCGGGTCAAATTCCCTTTGTCAATGCCGACATTATCAAAAAATTCAGCAGTAGCCATTGGGATTGCCCCCCGAGAGCCGAACCATAAGCCGTGAACTGCAAAGTTCCTTTCTCCAAATTCTTGTAGGAACTTTTCTTGGAGAAAGTTAACGCACTTCTCATAAATCGCTCTCTTTTCTTCATTAATCTGCTTGGCCTGGTCTGGATCGTTGCTCTCATACCTAACCGTAGGGTCGACAACTAACGCAGATCGACTATCTTTATCGAATGCTACTATATCTGCGTATCTTGAGGCGCCGTCCGTGTCAACACAGTAGACCTCCTCATAGCATGCATAGCCTTTTTCCTTTAATAACTCGATGACCCTACGTTTGACATTGTGGTGTCGGCGAGTGACGAGGAGCATGTTGTTCGGGCATTTTCCCAGCACATGGGCCGGAGTTTCGGTCTCTCTTCCGCATTTGCGGCAGAGGAGCCCAACATCTCGCATCACCTGATTGCCGACGCCTGGCACACCGCGGAGTGAAGCATAATTAAAACTCAGCTTCAGCATTCGTCCACTCAGATCCAGACAATAATTGCTTTTCACAGACAAATTTATTCCCATACGTAGTGTCTCTAAAATGCTGGACACCGTAGCCTTGCCATTTGCAACTCGCCCAATCGTCAAAGGCCTTTTCTCTTAACTGTTGCCTTATCCTTCTTAAATTGTGGGCTTCCTCGACATTGACATTGTTCAGGCCCAGCCTATCCGCACATTCCTTAACCTCGCGGCTAAACGCGAAGGTAGACTGGAAAATAGAATCGTCAACTTTGGCTAACTTCTGAGCCATGGACCACTGCTGCAAGGGTGCTTCCCAGATGCAACGAAGCAACCCAAGCCCTCGGTAACGCCGTGGGGCATACAGCATCGCCGTGGCTGTGTTGGCAGGCAAGCCATCATTGCTTTGACGCTACGACGAATCACGGTATCCAGAATATTATTTTAGATGACCGAATTGTATAATCAACTATGATAGCACTTTAAACAATAAATTGGTGTTTTTTTTTTTAGAAATTTAGTGTATTTTATCTAAACGAACCTACTTAGAAACTAGTTGCAGTAGCTAGTTCAGGGGAAAAAAACGTTACAATATTAATTATGTTATTCAAATCATTGAACATTTTCAGCTTCGGCGGAATTAATTAAAATAACGTTTACATTGTTTTGTATCTCAAAAGTATGATATCTTTTTATTTTCTAAATCTCTCCCATCAAAAAGTATATATATATATATATAACAATATGTATATAATAATATATATAGAATAGTATATAATAATCTATATATACAAAAATTCAGCATCCGTATGTTTGTGGCAAAGTAATCGATGAATTGACTTGAAATTTTTACACAACGTTGCATTTCTATATAAGAGTGTTTAGATCTACTTTTTATTCCGAAGTTCCCACGGAAACGGGAAATTCCGTGCGTTTCTTGAGTTTGGCAGAAATAGACAGAAGCAGACGCGTCGCGATCGTGGCGCGCTCTCTGCCGAAGATATTCTGCACAGACGTCAACAAACGCAATCATGGCTTGGATTTCTTCACAGAAGAAATATACAATGAAGCGTAATATTCATTGAAGATCTTTGTCTTGCAATGTGTGGCAAGCTGTTGGCACTATTGAGAGTAACAGTACCGAATAAGTCGATCAATGCAACATTCGAGAGAGAACTGCTAGGAGAGCAATCATACACCAGAAATGACTTACAGCTATTCGTCCAAGAAAATACACTGAAACTCCTTCAAGAACAAAAGATAGCATTTGATACCATCATACAAAGCTGTGGACCAACCAATCCGGTGGATTTACTTTTTGGACTTCTAGGTGGAACTGGAAAAACGTTTTTTTAATTTACTTAATCCTGGCTAAAATCCGTTCAAATGGCCAGATGATTAGCACTCTTCATCAGGTATGCTGGTATGTTGGTGGAAGGAGGTAAAACAGCGCACTCTCTTTAAAAACATTCTTTCAGTTAAAAACATTTTTTTTTCTTTCCTTCCAGTTCACAGCAACGCAAAGTAGGGTATTAAATTGAATGATTGTGTTTTCTTGCTGAATCTATGTAACTATCACCCTTCTGTTTACTTCCCTAATAATTAAAATCAGACTGAGCCACAGCTAAGCGATGGCCGGTTTAGCTAGTATATAATAGAATAATATAATAGATAATGGAATATATAGAATAGATAATAATTAGATAATTATCGAAGAAAATTCCTTTGTTGTCACTTATCCTGTCAGTGAAGATGATAAATATAAGGGTTGATCGCGTTTAACGTGAATGAGATTGAAAATATATGACAGAGAAGTAAAAACCAAGTTTTAAGTATTTTTGTAAGTTTTTCTTCTTTTTTTTGTGATATATAGTTATAGAGAATGAAGAACAATGGGAAAGAACTCAGCCTTCAACTCTAATTTTGTGTTATTCATGAGCAAAGTTTTCTCTCCTTTATAAGATTTTCTAAGTTTTTGTAGTCTTATAATTGTACATCTAACTTTGTTTAGATCACTGAGAAAATTATATATTTTCATAACTTGGAAATATTGTTATTTTCATAAATAACTTTTGGACATTTTTGATGGGAGATTTAGAAAGTAAAAAGATATCATACTTTTGAGATACAAAGCAATATAAACGTTATTTTAATTAATTACGCCGAAACTGAAAATATTCAATGATTTGAATAACTTAATCAATATTGTAACGTTTTTTCTTCCTGAACTAGCTACTGCAACTAGTTTCTAAGTGGGTTTGTTTAGATAAAACACTCTAAACTTAAAAATAAAAACACCAATTTATTGTTTCACACAATAAATTACAAATAAAGTACTTAATAATAATTAATACACTGTTTAAACCAACAAAAGTTCACTTTTCACAAACGCGCACTCCGTTTGTAACAAGACTCTCTCTAGACTAGCTGTTGTTCACTATTTATAACAGTGGAGATGGGTCTGGAAGGTTCTAGAACCTAGAGCACCCCGCTAGCGCTTCCTAGCGGCCACTAGGAGAACTTGATGTACCTGTTTTTTTCTCTTAAATGGCAATAGTGGCTGCGCTACTATATCAAAGGAAATTATCTATCAATAGAGAAGGATACATTTTATGAACCGATTTGTAGAAGGCTGATGCAGTTTCGTATGTTAAAATGAGAAAAGGGGAATTAGCATTTGACAAATAAATAAACTGAAGAAGTCCCGATTATACCTCTAAACAACCAAAGTATTTGGAAACTATTAGTTAGATTTACAATATTATAATAAATTGTATAAACTGACAATAAACAATTAGAAATAAGTAAACAAATACTAAAACAGGTTAAGAACCTCCCACTTCATACTCGTCAGCAACTATATACATATATGCAATAATACCAACTTAAAGTTAATTAAAAAAAAATTTAATTTAAAGAAAATTTCTCAATTACAACACTGTAATAACTGCAGTAAGAGAAAGTTGTTTTGTTTCAGTTAATTTATTACTTTCTTTTACTCCTAGTAAGACGAAGTATTGTAATCGTGTCAAACTTTCGATATCGTTTTTTCACCGGAAATATCCGTTTTGAGGTCCCCTGAGTCCAAAAAACTGGTTTTTAGCAAATGGTCTGTTCATGTGTGTGTGTGTGTGTGTGTGTGTGTGTGTGTGTATGTGAACAGCATAGCCTCAACAACGAAAAACCGTAGAAAAGCTGAACTTGATATTCGTTTACGTATCACCATGGGATCTGACTTGCGTTATCTGTCAAAATCCTCAACCGGAAGTACCACTTTACTAGTTTTTTTTTTTTACTTTTTTGCGTTTTTCTCAAAAATGGCTCCGACGATTTTCTTTAAACTTGGTATATCAACTATATATACAAGGAGCTTCAACTTTTATTTGAAACATTTCTCTGGATAAATTCATTTAAGGGCACTTTTGGTGGAAGGGTGGGGTTAGGTTAACCTCTAAAGTGCTATTTCAGTTTATTACACAATTCGGTCATTTAAATAAATTAATTAGAATTAATTAGAAATAAATAGATAGCCGAAATTCCGAGTTGAAGGAAATCAATAAACCGGAAGTGCGCTTTTACTGAATAGTTTTTTTCAGTTTTCGACTAATTTCATTAACTTTGGTACACAAACTATAAAATTTGTCAATTCTCGTATAATTTTGAGAACTGGAGTGAGAGAAAGTTATGTGAGTGTTTCACACCAGATTTTTTTTTATTTCTATAAACACAACTTTCGTACGTTTGTAAATGAACTGAAAAATGAAAAATAAATTCTTTTATAGGTTTAAAAAATGCAAACAGATTCGAAAGGAAAGTACTGGTAGAACACAATGAATCGGAAATTACGTTAACTGATATTTTTCTTCATTTCTTCTTCTTTCTCCTTAGTCTATAACCGTTGCAGTGTAGGGAAGCAAAAAAGGCACCATCTCTATCTCTTGCCTCTTTCCCCACGTCTTACCACGCTTTTGCAAAATACTTTTAATATTATCCTGCCAAGTGGTTCGGCGTCGACCTCTTGGCCTTCTGCCTTCGGTCCTCGCTTCCATGGCTTGCTTGGGATACCGCGCACCATCCATACGCACCACGTGGCCAAGCCACTATAATTGTGAGTTTTGGACCCGTTCCATCAGCGAATTCCCATTAAGTGAAGCGCATATGGTTTGGTTTCGAACTCTATCGTGCCTGGTCTTTCCTACCCCGCTCGGCGTAAAAATCTCATTTCTTGAGCCTACAGTTTAGATTCTGATTTGTGGTAATGGCCCAAGACTCGCATCCGTAGGTCAGGATAGGCAAGAACGCAGACTTATACACCGCCAGCTTCGTTTTATCGGAAACCTCTCTTTTTCCCTAAAAAAATCTGGTGTAAAACACTCACACAACTTTCTCTTACTCCAGTTTTCCAAAATTGTTATTGACAAATTTTATAGTTTGTGTGTACCAAATTTAATGAAATTCGTTGGAAAAACTGAAAAAACATTCAGTTAAAAGGCGCACTTTCCGTTACTAATTTCCTTGAAAACTCGGGAATTTCAGCCATCAGTTATTTCCTAACTAATTAGGTTTGGATGATAGAATTGATAAGAAAACTAGATAGCACTTTGAGTGGAAAATCTAACCCCCACCCTCCCCGAAAGGTGCTCTTAAAGAATTTCCCGGAGAAATGTTTTAGATAAAAGTTGTAGATCTTTGCATGTTTAGTTTATGTACGAAGCTTCAAAAAAATCGTCGCAGCCATTTTTGGGAAAATTGCGAAAAAGTGAATAAATCATTTATTAAAGTGGTAAAGTAAACGCACTTCCGGTTATCCGATTTTTTTCAACCTCGGAATTTCAACAACATATTTCATTCTAATTAACATTATTTAGATGACAGAATTGTCTAATAAACTGAAATAGCACTTTAGACGGAAACCTAACCCCACCCCTCCACCACTTGTGCCCTTAAATGAATTTTCCTGGAGAAATGTTTCAAATAAAAGTGGGAGGCTTATTTGGCTTGTGGTTGATGTTAAAGTTTAAAGGAAAATCGTCGGAGCCATTTTTGAGAAAATTGCAAAACCGTAAAAAAAAACTAGTAAGTGGTACTTCCGGTTGAGGAATTTTGACAGATAACGTACTGTCAGATCCCATGTGATATCTAAACGGAATATCAAGTTTCAACTTTCTACGGTTTTTCGTTTTTGAGCTATGCTGTTCACATACATACATACATACACACACACACACACACACAGACCATTTGCTTAAAAACCACTTTTTTGTACTCAGGGGACCTCAGAACGGATATTTCCGGTGAAAACTCGATATGAAAATTTGACACGATACAATACTTCCTCTACTACTAGGAGTAAGAGAAAGTAAAAATGTCTACTTACAGCATAAAATATTCTGCCTGCAGCTGCATTCGCATATTGATCTCGTGGTTGATTTCGCCATCCTTCGCGATATTGACCCCTAAATACTTAAAGGCATCAACTCGCACCAGTGGTTGATCTCCCAGCGAAATCGTATGCGTCACATTACGCCTGGATACCACCGTAGTTTCGGTTTTTTCCTCGTTGATCATCATATGCCGTTAAATTTAGGTGCCGTGTGAGATGGTTGAGGTTAAACTGCAACTTCTCACTTGAATCGGCTAATAGTAATAGAACGTCAGTTTAAGCCAAAATGTTGACGTTGACCGTTTGCGACGCCCAGTGACCGATTAAATATCTTCTTAGTCTCTTGCAGCTTTTTATAACATCATCCATTAGGATAACGAGCAGCAGAAGGCTGAGTATATCTCCTTGGCTCACTCCACCTGATGTGGCAAAAATTCGGGCGATGTGCAATTTTCTGTGCGGACACAGTTTCTGCAGTTCCTATAGAGACTTCTAATCCTTTTGATTAGTTCCCGATCGACATTTTTTTTTCTTAAAGACCTCTATATGTCCTTGCCAGAGTACTCTGTCCGAATGCTTTCTCCAAATCTACAAAACAGACATGTAACTCCTGGTCGAACTCATTACTCTCTCGCATATCTGCTTGAGAGTGAATCTTAAGTCTTGGGTGCTTCTCGCCGGTCTAAATCCTCTCTGCACCCCTCATGAAGCTGCCCTTCTTCTACTTGTGCCTGATTTTTTTCATTTTCTTCCTATTTTCCCGGATTTTCTTGAAAATGAATTGTGCAATTCATTTTTTATAATTTGTATATTTTAACACAAATAATGTATTAAATCTTTTATTTAAAACTTATTTTCTATATAATGGAATTAAATGGGTGATGAAATTAAATTTCATGAGGCTAAAATGAAATGTCAACAAATTGTAAACCTTAGAATTATAAATCTAAAATTAATGAAATTATTTCTTAAATAATAAAGTAAATGTAAACAAACTATTTGTATTGAAACAAATTTAATGAAACGTTTTGAAATGTGATTTAATTATAATTTCAAGATATATATATATATAAACATAACTTAGAAATAATTGTGATTCATCAGCCATACCATTCCAATTCTGAACTTAAATTAACAAAGTTTCTCTATAAAACATCAAATTATTGAATGTTGTACAAAAAAATAAATGATCACTCATACAAATATTAATAAATAATATAAAAAATTTTAAGGTATTAAAAAAACAATTAACAGCACGGTTTGAATATTAAATAGTTTTTAATTAAAAATTTATCTTAAAAAAAGAAGAAGAAAGAAAAAAATGAATATTAAAAACAATAATTAAATAATAAAGGATGTTAACGTATATTACGAATGCTTATATTTATATATATATATATATAAAATAAAATAATGGTTCGTGCATTTAAGTATTTTGCCCCACCGGCTCATCCTCACTGACCTGAGGCGGTGGTTCCAAGTGTCAAAAGGTCGAATTTTATTTCGCATAATAACATATTGGAGTTAATTTATATTCATAAAGTTTTTTTTTTTTATTTAAATAAAGTTGAATTTTTATTAATTTTTCCATCGATGATATCAATAATTTTATTAAACAAAACATGATCATAGCCTTGATATAGGTAAATATATATAATTTATTTAAAACAAAAGGTTTAAATAATGCGCAACTGTCGATGGAAAAGTATACGAACAACATTTACATTTTCAAGGTTAAGGCAAAAGCAAAATAAGACCAATTGCCCATGGGAGGTGTAAAAGGATAAATGGTAAAGTTGGGGATTAGCCACCAGGACAACTCGATAGATTATACAACAGTGTGGGCCTTACACAGGGAGATGTCTGGTAGGCTAAAACCTTGTAGCCAACTGGTGGTGGTCAGTTTGGGCTTCAAAGGCTGGCTGGAAGATTATCCTTCAACCATCTCTTCCAAAACAAGAATATTACTAGCAATCTACTCTTACATTATTTCCCCGAGGAGTAGATAATTCGAAATAATAAAACAAAATAAATTGCTAACCATGTCTTTCCTAGCGCTATATTATGAGAGAAAAAGTTGGAATGCTTGCATTAGTAGCGTATTTAGTAGCAAAGGCTAGAACTAAAAGTCGTTGGGTATGCGCCCCACCCATTAAAATTCTTGATCGTTCATCAGCTGAGATGCAGCAAAAGCTTTAGGTTTAATGTCTTCCACTTCAATTATATTTACATTCTCTTACTCCTAATAAGAGAAAGTCTTGTAATAATGTCAAATTTTCGATTTTCGAACCAGAATATCCGTTTTGAGTGAAGTCCCCTGAGTCCAAAAAAGTAGTTTTTAGCAAATGGTCTGTGTGTGTGTGTATGTATGCGTGTGTGAACAGCATTGCTGGAAAACGAAAAATCGTAGGAAGCTGAAACTTCATATTCCGTTTAGGTCTCACCATAGGATCTGACGGTGCGTTATCTGTCAAAATTCCTCAACCGGAAGTACCACTTTACTAGTTTTTTTGTTGTTTTTTTACGTTTTTGCGATTTTCTCAAAAACGGCTCCGACGATTTTCTTTAAAAATTGTCTATCAACTACACATACAAAGAGCTACAACATTTATTTAAAACATTTCTCCAGGAAAATTCATTTAAGGGCATTTTTGGGAGGGGGATGAGGTTAGGTTTTTATCTAAAGTACTGTTTCAGTTTATTAGACAATTCTGTCATCTAAATAATGTTAATATTATAATATTAAATATGTTGTTGAATTTCCGAGTTTGAAAAAAAAAATCGGATGACCGGTGCGTTTACTTTACCACTTTACTAAATGATTTTTTGACTTTTTCGCGATATTCTCAAAAATGGCTCCGACGATTTTCTTGATACTACGTATGTACACTAAACATACAAAGATCTACAACTTTTATTATAAACATATCCCTGGAAAAATTCATTTAAGGGCACTTTTGGGGGTGGGGTGGGGTTATGTTTTTTTCCCTAAAGTGCTGTCATAGTTGATTATACAATTCTATCATTCAAACAAAATTAATTAGAAATAAATAGGTGGCCGAAATTCCAAGCTTCAAGAAAACTAGTAAACCGGAAGTGCGTTTTAACTGAACAGTTTTTTTTTTTTTTTTTTTAAGTTTTCGACGAATTTCATTAAATTTGTTACGCATACTATAAAATTTATCTGTTATAATTTTCCGAACTGGGCGTAAGAGAAAGTTGTATGAGTGTTTCATACCAGATTTTTTTTTAAACTTCGAATGCTTGCTGCATAGATATAAATACGTATCACTTTTATTTGAAACATTTTTTTTTTTGAAAAAAATTGTGGATAATTTTGGGAGAATTTGTGGCGTTAATTTTAAAGGCTATATGTAGTTGTATCAGTGTTTTCACTGTAACATAATCATCAATTCTCTATCGGCCAAAATTTAATATAGATCGGTACTTATCCCCCAATCACTTGTTTTTCGACAAATATGTAAAATTTGAGTTTAATGTAAATTTATAATTTTATGCATAATGGTATTAAAAGGCCTAAGATAAAGTCGTATGAATGTTTCTTATTAGATAAACCACAAAGATAGGAGAGCAAATATATGTTTGGAGCTCCTTTCTAATAAAAGGAACACCAAATTGTTTGAAACTTCATAATACAATTATTTCTATATAAATTACAAAAAAATTTTCTTTCGGGAATACAAAATGAGGAAATAAATATAGCATATATAATAAATAATATAGTCAATGTTGTCGCCAGTTATGCACTGATCATAAGGGAGTTTTATGTACAGACCAAAATCTTCAATATTTATACCAGTCTTGAAAGGATGCCAGTTTGTTTTAATTATTCATATTATTGATTAAATTTAGTTTGGAAATAAGGGTGGAGTTCTCTCAACTAAAATTACTATTACTCAGTTTCTCCAAGTCTTAGTCCATTTACTTCGGGGGGGCCGGCTATTGTATACATTGCAACATAGAAGAGAAATTCCACAAACCCTTTTGGCACTATTTCTCGTTTAAAACCCTAAACTGTACTATATATATATAATACTAATGGGTTGAACCAGGAAGTTTGGATAAGGAGAACTAAAACCATTCCCTTCTCATACTGTATATATATATATATAGGCGTAGCACTCACGTTTACAAAGAACGGCTTACTTATATATATATATATATACACATATATATATATGCGCGTTATGTGTTTATAACAGGATAGCACTTCACTAGGTAAAAGACTTTGTAGGGCTTCTTTGATCTCAAAACGCACAACGATAAAATTAGTTTTCACGAGACAATTAAAGAGAATCCTAGTCTTTCGGTAAAAGCACTTCTATCACTTGAGAATTACTTACTAGTCTTAGAATATAGGAATCAGAAAGTTTAAAAAGACTTAACTTTGAGCGCGGCATCAGTAAGAACAGAATAACAAGGAAAAAAAATCTGGTGTGAAACACTCACACAACTTTCTCTTACTCCAGTTCTCAAAATTATAATTGACAAATTTTAGAGTTTGTGTATCAAATTTAGTGAAATTCGTTGAAAACTGAAGAAACTGTTCAGTAAAAGCGCACTTCTGGTTTACTAGTTTTCTTGAAACTGAATTTCAGCCATCTATTTATTTCTAATTACTTATGTTTGGATGATAGAATTGTATAATCAACTATGATAACACTTTAGAGAAAATCATAACCCCACCCCTCCCCTAAAAGTGCCCTTAAAAGAATTTTCCCAAAGAAATGTTTTAAATAAAAGATGTAGATCTTCGCATGTTTAGTTTATATATGAAGTTTCAAAAAAATCGTCGAAGCCATTTTTGAGAAAATTGCGAAAAAGAGAATAAATCATTTAATAAAGTGGTAAAGTAAACGCACTTCCGGTTATCCGATTTTTTTCAAACTCGGAATTTCAACAACATATTTAATTCTAATTAACATTATTTAGATGACAGAATTGTGAAATAAACTGAAATAGCACTTTAGATGAAAACCTAACCCACCCCTTCCCCAAAAGTGCCCTTCAGAGCATTTTCCCGGAGAAATGTTTCAAATAAAAGTTGTAGCTCTTTGTATGTGTGGTTGATGGTTCAAGTTTAAAGAAAATCGCCGGAGCCATTTTTGAGAAAATTGCAAAAAATCCAACTATTAAAGTGGTACTTCCGGTTGAGGAATTTTGACAGATAACGTATCAGATCCCAGTGTGATACCTAAACGGAATATCAAGTTTTAACTTACTACGGTTTTTCGTTTTGAGCTATGCTGTTCACGTACATACACACACACACACAGACCATTTGCTAAAAACACCACTTTTTTGGACTCAGGGAAATTCAAAACGGATATTTCCCGGTTGATAACTCGATACGACAATTTGACACGATTACAACACTTCCTCTTACTAGGAGGAGTAAGAGAAAGTAAAAATTAAAGGAATTTATATTTAATATTGTAATATTATTGGGTGATGGTGTTAGGTGAATGGGGAAATGAGAAGTTACTGTACATTTTTACGATTTATTTAGTGAGAAGGGAAGATTTTATAGAGGATTTATAGAAGATTTTATGACGGAAGAGTGGTGATGTTGGCTGCCCGATGAGTGTGGAATGGTAACGTTGGCTGATGGCCTTAAGAGGATGTAACCATTTAGAATTCTTCATTATTCTGACAGTGACTAGCTCGGTAAAAACTTTCATGACTGATCCTGTTGGGCAACTGAAGCTAAGCCCTCGATTTTTCAATTTTTTTTTTTCTGTTATCCTAGTTCCTCCTTTCTCTTAGCTAGAAACAGCTTCTAGCTGAGAGATTGGCTGTCCTAGTTGAAATTAATTTGCCAATATATTGAGCGACCTAATGTGGAGCCCTCTACCACAAAACCAAGAAAGCTTGTGCAAATTTAAATTTAAACTAACCGATAGAAATCCAATACTCGTATAAACATTAATTTTTTTTTTAAGAAAAATGTATCAAATAAAAGTGATACGTTTCGATCTATGCAGCGACCATTCATTCCATGTTTAAAGAAAATCGTAACCATTTTCTAGAAAATTCCCCCCAAAAAATGTCAAAAATCTATTCCATAAAAAATGTACTTCCGGTTAATGGATTTTCTTCAAATTTTGGAATTTTATTAATGCTTCTAATGTATATATTAAATATTATGTACGTGATAAAACCATACATAGAATATTGAAAGCATAAATCAGAGTGTTTTCCCTGAAAAACATAAAAGCGATATATCACGAAATCCAAAAAAAAAAAAAAAATCACTTCCGGTTGACATATTTTGCCCAACATCTAAAATCGGAAATAAACTAAATTTGAGCTTCCTGCGACTTTTCGTATTTCGAGATATTCTATTAACATATAGATACGCACACAAGACACACTCACAGACAAACAGACCATTCGCTAAAAACATTATTTTTTTAATTCGGGGAACTCCAAAACATGTATTACAGGTTAAAACTCAATTTCGAAACTCTGGCACGATCGCAATATTTCTTTTTACTAGGTAGGAGTAAGAGAAAGCAAAAATGTTATATGATATGTAAGTTATGAACGTATAAACTGACTTAAATCTGTTATTCACACCTTGCTACTATCCTCAAGAGCGGCACATGTTTGTCAGGCTTCCAGACGTGGATGACCTCACAGTGCAGTGGGTTATCGGCAGTCTAAGATGCTCAGTGGGGGTCCGGACGGAGCTTTGAGTAGCGGGATTCGTTGTCTTTCACAGACCTCTCTCAGGCATCTGGTTGGCTTTCTCACTGGGCATTGTGTGGTTTAAGGAGACATCTCTATACAATGGGACTCATACCTGACCCCTTTTGTAGAGGTATAAATGTTAGAAAATACATTATAATGATAGAGCTTCTTAGGGGGACTTTTATGTCATTCCACCATGAAAACCCGCTAAAATCCAAAATATTTCGTTAAAAATAAAAAAACTGATAAAACATCTGTGTACTACGTATACAAGGTTGTTGGAGTCGCTTTCGAGAAAAGAGAGAGAGGGGAGGAAGCGGGAAAGCCAATTTCTATTAAAAAACATTTGTATGCCGTCGGGGGGGAGGGGGGCTTTAAAACCTTTATTTCTAGGTAAACCCAAATATGAAAATCTGGCCGAATGCATGCATTATACATCCTCTTTCAGCCTGAAAGAAAATAGAAAAGTTTGTAACGCGAATATGAAGCAGAAATATCTCCGATGCTATACGGACGGCTCCAGGATGGATGGTAGGTCTGGGGCTGCCGTCTATTTTGAGACGGGAGACCATTTGGTGGTGTTTCTTGGTGAGTGGGCCACCGTTTTCCAGGCTGAGGTTTATGCAATTCTTTGCTGTATTTGGATGAGAGGGTGCGTAACACTAATTTAAAAGGTGTTTGTATCTGCTCGGACAGCCAGGCTGCGTTGAAGGCGCTTAGCTCATGTGTCTTCACTTCCAGATTGGTGTTGGAATGTTCTAAAAGACTGGAAGATCTTTCTTCATTGAAGGATGTGCTTCTGGTCTGGGTTCCAGGTCATATGGGAATCTTTGGGAATGGGTGGTGGATAGGTTTGCGAAATTAGGTGCCTCTCTCCCTTTCATTGGTCCAGAGCAGATACAAACCTGTCTGTGTGTCTTCTGCCACATGTTTGTCAGGCTTCCAGTCGTGGATGACCTCACACCACTCATCCTTATGGATCCTTATGGATGAGTGCAATGGGTGGATTGTCGGCAGTCTAAGATGCTCATTGGGGGTCCGGACGGAGCTTTGAGTAGCGGAATTCGTTGTTTTTCACGGATCTCTCTCAGGCATCTGGTTGGCTTCCTCACTGGGCATTGTGTGGTTTAAGGAGACATCTCTATACAATGGGACTCATGCCTGACGCCTTTTGTAGAGTTTGTGAGACGGAGGAGGAAACCCCCATGCATCTGATGACGGGGTGTTTCGGCTGTGAGGAGATTAGGTTTAGGACCTTCGGTCGGAATAGGATATCGGCAGAGGATCTTAAGCTATGTCCTTTTAAGGTTTTGGTCCGATTTGTTCGGTCTGTGGTGAAACTTAGATGGGTAAAACCTGGGACTAGACTTTTGTTCCAGACCCAATAGTTGTTATTTTTTAGGGGTAGCTATATGGGCCCAGGGTGGCTTCGGATAGCGTAGGGTTTCGCCCTCCCCTTTCTTGAATAAATAAAATAATCCTCAAGAACTCGTGTTGATGGATAACGAAAATGATATCCGAAACGTGGAGCATAACAAAGAATCTTTTTCTTTTTAAATAACTCTCTCCTCTCACTGGTGTAATAGAACCTTCTCCTTATGATATTTAAGACAGGGTGATTTGAAATTCCTATTTGCACAAAAGATTATTTTGCTTTCAGGAAACTTTTTAAAAATATTCCCAAACACATGGTCAGTATTAATAAGAACATTTTAAACTAATCTCATTACTAGTTACTGATTTCAGTCAGACGCCCCCATCTCTGTTCAAGTTTACAAGTATACACAATGCCTTCGTAATAACTCTCATATTATAGTAACAGGATAGCCAGTTTCTCCATGAACATGGTAATTCGATTATCGAATTTAACCGTTTCAATGGAAAGATATAATATTACAATATAGTTATCAGTCGGGAGATAGGATATTCCGGTAACGTTTGCAATGTGTATAACATACATACAAACAAACACACATACCATTTTATTATATATATATATATAAATATATATATATTATCATCTATGAATGTTTGTATGTGGTATAACGTGGTGCATATAAATTAACCTTAATAAGCTTAATTACATGAATGTACTAGCCTGTATGTGTGCTTCGTTGCTTGATTATTACGAGCATATTTACGCATTACACACACCTCTATATATATATAAAACAAACAAGGAAGGATACATAGGCAGAAACCAACTGAAATTAATTTTATATATATAACATATATATATATATAAACAGAGAAAGGCATACACATACACACACAAAGAGAGAGAGAGAGAGAGTAATCTAGATATATAAAGCAGAGCGAAATTAGCAAATATACATAGTGATAATTTACACACTACAAAGTGTGTTCTAATTAGCATGGCCACTACTATTGGTTGTTCGCCACCATAAAACTGAAAGAATTTTTTAAATTCAGCATCCAATAGGGAGATAATTTTCTTTCTTTCTTTCTTTCTCTTACTACTTACTGTAAGATGAAGTATTTACGATCATGTCAAACCTTCGATATCGAATTTTCACCAGGAAATATACGTATTGTTGTCCCCTGAGTCAGAAAAAGTGTTTTTTTTTTGTTTTAGATAATGGTAGTATGCACGTATGTATGTATGTATGTATGTATGAAGTCTGTGGTCAAGCATAACTTAAAAATGGAAAACCACAGAAAGTTCTAAAACACGATATTTCATTTAAGTTCCGCCATTGGAGATAACTATAAAGTTTTGGATTAAAATCGGTCACCGGTTTTTTTTCCCCCCAGCAGTTCCAATCTTCTCCAAATTTCCCTCAATATATTCTACAAACATTGCATATTTGTCACACACATTTAAGCCTATTAATTTTCTTATTTATTCTTATTCCTATAATAGAAGAAATATTGAAACCTACAAACGGAAATATTGAAAAATAGATATAATTTTGAAATATATGTTAGTTTTGGAAAATGGAAAATATTTTAAATATATTTTAGACGTTTAGAGCATAGGGAACTGTTAAACTGAGGTCAGTGTTATTCAAAGACAAATGAGCAGGTAAAAGGGACAACAAACCGTTAGTGCAAGACAAACCCTTGGCCAACTCCACTGTAGAAGAAACCTCCTCTAGAATATCAATATAATATAGTATAGGTTAGTTTTTAACTACAAAATACAGTCGACTTGCTGTAGTCGTTTATAGCAGTTCAACCAGTCGTACGCCAGTCATTCAGAACGTCATTCTGCCCATTTTAACTTCAGAGCCAGTAAGTGTTTTAAGTTTTAAAATCAATTTAGCATCAAGAAGATTTTAGTACAAGAGTTTTGTGTATTTAGAAGCTTAGAATTAACGAGTAAATTATAATTTTGTAACGTATCTAATTTTTTTTTTTAATTTCAGGCGCTTTAACATCTATGGTCATTAGCGCCCAGAGCCTTCTCAGTGTACTGCCGGCCTCCGGACAGTGTTTTCTCGCTACAGACACCGAACAGTGAGCTGTAGAGGCTCCTACTAAGAAAAGACCTAAGGGTAGCACTGGACTCGAGCCCGGGACCTCCGCGTGGGAGTCCAACTCCCTAACCACGTATCTAAATTCAATTATAAATGTAAAGTTAATATATTTATTGTAAACTAGGGGTGTCATATTCCACTATTTCTTAATACACTTCTCTTTAAAACATATGCCCCTTCAAAAACGCTTGTGCTACACTGCAAACAAATATACATCAAACATCCACCTGCTACACTACACTCGGTAGTTCTAGTAATTTCAAAAAGAAGTATTACGATCATGTCAAATTTTAAAAATGGTTTAGCGAATGTGCTGTACATATTTATGTGGTGTGTATGTGTGGTGTACGCCAAATATATTTAAAACTTTCTACATATAATTTTATCCTTCTTTTACAATAATTTATTTTCTAATGTAACTAAAATTTTATCGCAAATAAAAAGAGTAGTAATTTGTATCTTAATTTTGAATTAAACGTAGAAAACAGTAATAAAAACAATTAAGATTAATGTATAGTAAAATATGCTTATTAAATTTTTCATCTGACGAGTTCTAATAATGTCAAGTCACTTTATAAGTTTTACATCATGTGCGCAAATTAATGTACTAGTTTATGCCATGCTAAATTTGAAATGAAAGACATTTAAAATATACCACTACCAGTTAATTTTTGAACCATACATGGAATTATTATTTAAGCTTACTACAACTACTAAAACATAATTTTACAATTTCTCTAAAAGCACGATTTCATATTATTTTATGTAATTTAATATTACTTTATATAACTTATGCTCATATAACTTTTGAATTTCAAGTAGAGAATATAGAAACTAGATATTGTATTTTATATTTTTTGCCCTGTGATATTTCTAATCTAATTTAAAATACTTCTGCTTAAGATAATAAGGGAGAAGTGTATCATAACACCTGAACCCTCAAAAATCAGTTCCATGAACACTGTTCAAATAAAAACTGAAAGGTTTCTATTGTCCGCTTTCTGTATCAAGTTTTAAATGTTTTCATTCTCAAAAAACCGTGAAAAACTGAATAAACCATTAGGCAATGAAGCATTTCCTCTTGATGGATTTTGCTTCGAAAAATACTTATCAATTCTATGATAAATAAAACGGAATATTTCGTTCTGCCTGAAGTTCTTGAGATTTTTTTTGTTTTCAGAGACATTTTCCGTGGCAGCCTGCTTCATTTTGTGGTCATCGACCGGTTTCGGGCGATCGCCTATCATCAGGATGTTTTTGTTGAACAGTGTAATAATATGTCTTGCACAGAGCAAATACAAAGTTGATACACTGGATTTTAAACAGTCTTTGTTTGACAGAACTAAGTTAAGAAGGGTGTTGCTATCTGAATGGGAAAATTACATGTTCGGTCCTTTAATGACGTTATTCCCTTTTTAAATGGAAACATCAATGAGTGGGGATATATAACTTAAACTATGTTTTTGAAGGAGATTTTTCTTTTATAATTATTTTATCCATCTTATATTATCTTATCAACTAAATTTGCTGGGTGCAAGTCTCACACTGTTTTGATAAAAACATCCTGATGATAGGTGAACGCCTGAAACCGGTCGATGACCACAAAAAGAAGCAGGCTATCATGGAAAATATCTCTGATGCTTGCGAGCTCTGTG
The DNA here is from genome assembly GCA_011037195.1 of Triatoma infestans. Classification (NCBI taxonomy): domain Eukaryota; kingdom Metazoa; phylum Arthropoda; class Insecta; order Hemiptera; family Reduviidae; genus Triatoma; species Triatoma infestans. Next base: position 25,695 of record JAAEAF010002254.1, read on the forward strand.
GATCCAACCACAACCACAAGAAAAGCGAAAAGTTTTATCTGGGCACTTAGAATTCCAAGTTTAAAGGAAATCATAATAATGGTTTTCAAGAAAATGGCCCCCCAAAAAAACTCAAAAACCTATTCGCACTTTCGATTTACCACTTCACGACAAATTTGGAATTTTACCAATACTTCTATTGTAGGTATATTAATATTATATAGTTGGCAGTTTCTAGCTACTGTTTCCCAAGAAACTGTAATGTCATATCAATATGGTAACAAGACGAAAGGATAATTTATAAGTAGTGGCTCCAGCCAGCCGCTATCTTCAGGTCAAGAGCCGCGCCAAACAAAAACCTTTTCAAACAAGGGTCAATAATACACAAGGTCAAAGAGAAGCACCGCTAAAACCCTTACAAACAGGGGTCATTATGCGGCCAGTGTACAGAAGCCACCTGGCCGATATTCCTTTCATACAAGGGCCAACAAACACCATCTTTTTGTTTCTATTTTTTAATTTATAACAGAGTAAAGTAACGCATCTTGCTAATATATATTAATAACGTAACGAACGAATAACGTAATACATTAACAACGCATATTAATAAGGCATCTTATTATTTCTATCTATTAATTCATAATATTTTTTTGTTTTCTCTATCACTCTCTTTATTATATACACACACACACACACACACACACACACACACACACACCATGCACACGCACGCACATAGACCATTCGCAAATAATGAGTATGCGCACGAAAATTATTATTATTAAGTTGACTCTCCCAGCCTTCTACGGTTCCGACTACTATAAGAGAAAGATATGTGAGTGTTTCACACCAAATCTTCTACTTTTTTTTACTGTGTGAGAGATTGAATAAACGACCGTTTACTACAGCTGTTAAAATAAATTTATAAAATGTCTTTCAACCATTATAATGAGATTATTATACAAAAAAAATAAATAAAAAAAATTGCTTTTTAGAAAACAAGATAAAGCAACAGTTATGGTGGAATACAATGGAACCTAATAAATTCTCATTACTGCTAGTTAAATTGTGTTTTGAAATTAAATGAACAGTGGAATATAGAGTGATAAAAATGAGATTATGTGCAAAAAATTGGAATAGGATTCAAAATTGTCAATGTATTAAACCTGGGAAAAGTTAATTATGAAAATTTTCGCTTAATTAAACGACATTAACTACCAATGTTTATTACACTTTTTTAGGATGATATAAAAGGTATTATAAAGCGAAGTGTGGGGGAATAACTACGTGACAATATCGATACAATTCAATATTCAATATTGAACTTTTAAGTTCATGGAGAATGGACAAACACCCACTAGATTTAACAAAAATAACTCGATAATATTTGAAACTAAAATAATATTATAATGTGATTTTTATACGGCATAAAACTTTTTATTATTAATAAATAATATTAATATGGTCTGAAAAATTATTTAATGTTAAAAGAATAAATGAAAGAAAAATTCTGTTGTAAAATACGAGTACACATACACGACTGACTTTCTCTTACCTAATTGGCCAAAATGTAAAAAAATAAACTTTATATATAAGATAGAGAATTTTTTTTTTTAAATTTCAATATTTTCGCTTAACCCTAACAAAAAATACAAGGTTTGTGGAGAACTATATATAACCAAGGAAGCGTGATGAGATTTCAAAAAAGCGATAAAATATTTGAAATTTAATGTCACAGATTCCTCAAAATCCCCTCCCCCATTTTTTAGAAAAAATGTTCCAAATAAAAGTTATACGTTTTTAACTGTACTTAAAGTATACCATGTTTAAAGAAATTCGTTCTAATGTAACCATTTTAGAACTTATTCAGTAAAGTCACACTTCCGGTTTAACTATTTCCTATAAAATTTAGAATGTTAGCATTACATTCAATGTAAATTCATATTATGTAGGTAATATCACTTAAATGATATTTTGTGGTGAAGCTTACGTTAATGCCCCCCCCCCCCAAGATCGCCCTAAAAACCAATTTTATGGAATAAATATTCGTATCAAAAAAAAATGTTTAATGTGTAGATAAGTCACACTCAAAAAAAATCAGTATGGCCATTTTGACAAAAATCGTGAAACGCTGGGGGAAAGAAAAAAAAACATTCGTTACTTAGACTTTACTTCCGGTTTTCGTATTTTGATCAAAACCTTACTGTCAAATGCGGGCTGAATGGAGCCAAAAGACATATTATTATTATTATTTATATTATTATGATTATTAATTATTATTATTATTATTATTATTATATTCAAACCGGGTGCCTATCGGACTGGGACCTAAGCCATGTGCTTTTTATTCTCCGCCTCAATATCCCCCCCCCCCCCAATCATCCCCCTAATTAATCTCCCCGGTATTCGCCGATTTGTCTACACTTCCTTAAAATATCATTTCCGCTCCAACTCTCCCAGGCGAGTCCCGCGAGAGTGATGCCCTCCCAAGTACAAGAAACCTAGTACCAGCAAAACGAGGACACTGACATAAATAGTGATACACAGTTTCCCTAATTCCATCATCACTGTTCCGACAAATGGGACTAGACTATGTTAAACAAGTGACTAGACACCCAAGTGTGTCCAGTCACTACCCCTACCAAGGTCCTCAGACCTGTCCTACAGGAAGAGGACAGGAAATAATCTGAAACTCCCTGCTTAATTCCTTTTATGAATCTTTTAGCTTGGAGGCACCCCTGCGTAGCCCGCCAGCATTTCTCCAAACTCTCGCCTCCCAACATCTAATCTGTTTATCACAAAATCTCTTAGTGACGGCAAGGGCTGGTTCAGGACCACAAAATGGTAATTATGATCCCTCCCTAGCCAACTGATCCGCCCTCTCATTGCCCCACTATTCCCGCATGTCCAGGTATCCAATAGAGCTGCACTTTGCTCCTCCGAGCTAAGGTATAAAGCCTTCTCCTACACTCTCCCACCAAAAAAGGATATATTAAATTTAAGCTTTCTGCAATTTTTCGTTTTTTGAGATATTTTGTTCACACCATTTCTAAAAAAAAATGTTAGATCATTGTCCTCCTGGAGCCTTCTCAATGCACTGCTGGATTCCGAGCAGAGTTCTCTAGCCACAGACAACATTGTGCATCACCGGTCAGTGAGCTGTAGAAACTCCTAGGAAGAGAAAATCTAAGGGCAGAGAGATCTAAGGGCTGAGAATTCGAACCCGGGACCTATGTGTTGCTAGTACAGCGCGCTACCACTGAGCTAATCCTTTCCCTCAATCCTTCCTGTTACGATTATAACAGAAAATAAATAAAAAAAATCTGATAAGAAATTTAAACCTAACAGAAAGGCCTCCCAAAACTACCTCTAAAATCTTCTTCTTTTTTTTTGGAAAAAATGTAGCAAATAATACGAAACGTTTATATCTCTACAGTTATATCAATCCAAGTTTAAAGGAATACCAAGTTTCGAGTTTCTTACGACTTTTCCTTTTTTTTTTTTTTGAGATACTTTGTTCTCTCTTTCTCTCACTTGCACAGACCCAGAGACATACATATATTACACATGTATGAGTACCTAACTAGCAGCAACAGAAAGTTAAAATCTGATCCATAGATTTATTTTTTCTAAAAACAAAGTAAATACAGAGCAAGCATATGTGATTTATTGACTAACCAAAATATGTCAGAGGGAGTATACATATCTATGGTGGTGTTTTTTTTATTAAAATAACAAAAGTATTAAAGTATTGTAAAAACTTACTTTTACCCCATTCCCTCTAAATGTCTCCTCCCTCAGAAGTCCATATCAAGAGGAGGGAATATAGTGGGCAACATCATATTCCACATCATTCTATTTCTCTCAAAGGTAATAAATATCGAAAAAAATGTACAATATATAAATCATTCTGAAATTCTCTACATTTTTATATCATACACATATTTTTTTGTTGGGAATTGATATTTATGGAGATATGAACAAAAATTAAGAGCTCTCCTATATCTCTACGTTTTTTTTACTTATCCTTATTTTTTGTTATTATTACGAGGAAGTATTGAGATCGCGTCAAATTTATGAAATTCAGTTTTCATTGAGAATATATGTTTTAGATCCTCTAATTAAAAAAATAAAAATAAAAAATACAGACATTTACAAGGGAACAAATTTTTATTTGAGAAAGTTTCTTTAAACTTGCAGTTTTGTAATAAACGAACAGACGAAATTCGAAAAATAAACCACTATTCAAAACTTTCTTCCTATAATAACAATAAAAAAACGCAATAAACAATAATAAGTTGTGGTGGTTGGTTCCGCAGAGCTGGAAGCATCAGAGACATTTTTCCGTGGTAGCCTGCTTCATTTTGTGGTCATCGACGGTTTCGGGCGTTCGCCATCTTCAGGATGCGTTTTTCAGACAGTGTGCCAACACAGACTCGTACAGAGACTTAGTGTTAGTGTGTGTGTTAGTATGTGTGTTAGTGTTGAGTAGTGTGAAACTAAGTCTCTGTACGAGTCTGTGTTGGCACACTGTCTGAAAAAACGCATCCTGAAGATGGGCGAAACGCCCGAAACCGGTCGATGACCACAAATGAAGCAGGCTACCACGGAAAATGTCTCTGATGCTCTGAAACAATATATAACTCACCTGAATAAAATACGTAGTTTTTAAGTCTGTACATATGAATCAAATTGTTTTTAAGTTTGTACATAATATGTGAATAATATATGCTAGTTGAGAATGTACAATTTTAATTGTGGAATGTACGCTAGAATTAAGGACGGATAGCATATTTATAAAAGTCTGTATTTAAGTTTGTTTACACACTTTATATTTAAGCCAGTAAGGAACCCATATTTAAGTTTATATGCGTGTATTAATGATGTATGTGAATTATGAAAGGTAAAATGTGGAATGTATAATATGTGATTATAGATAACATGCTTATATAGATTAATTGTTCAACACTTCTTATCATTACCTATTCCATAGTAGTCCACGGCTGTTTTTTCGCTTTTTATAAATAAATAAATAAAATAGTAAGATAGTATGGATAATTAATTATCATAGTAAATCTCCTACAAAAATGTAATTTAAGTTACACATATCCACATGTTGGATGTTTCCATTTTTAAAAGGAACAATGTGCCTTTTAAAAGGCGAAGAACAACAAGTGTTTTCCGACTCAGATAACAAAGAACCCCTCATAACCTAGTTAGGTTCTAACAAAAACACTTTTTCAAACTAGTGTATCAACTAAATTTGCTGGGTGCAAGTCTCACACTGTTTTGATAAAAACATCCTGATGATAGGCGAACGCCTGAAACCGGTCGATGACCACAAAAAGAAGCAGGCTATCATGGAAAATATCTCTGATGCTTGCGAGCTCTGTGGATCCAACCACAACAAAAGCGAAAGGTTTTATCTGGACACTTAGAATTCCAAGTTTAAAGGAAATCATAATAGTGGTTTTCAAGAAAATGCCCCCCCAAAAAACTCAAAACCTATTATGTATATTCGCAATTTCGATTTACCACTTCACGTAGAATTTGGAATTTTACCGTTACTTCTATTGTAGGTATATTAATATTATATAGTTGGCAGAATCATTTTAAAGGGAAGTTTCTAGCTACAGTTTCCCAAGAAACTGTAATGTCATATCAATATGATAACAAGAAGAAAGGATACTTTATAACCAGTGGTTCTAGCCAGCCGCTATCTTCAGGTCAAGAGCCGCGCCAAACAAAAACCTTTTCAAACAAGGGTCAATATACACGGTCAAAGAGAAGTACCGATAAAACCCTTACAAACAGGGGTCATTATGCGGCCAAGGTACAGAAGCCACCTGGCCGATATTCCTTTCATACAAGGGCCAACAAACACTCAAGGCCACCTGGCTACCATCTAATTAAGAGTCTTTGATATCACCGACGGGCGACCATCTGTCGCCAATCTGGCCACTGACCTAAATCACACTGGTCACCGACCTGACCAAGGTCTTAGTGTGACTATTACTTACACACCTGTCAAGTGTGAGTAAATCCCAATATAAAAAGGGAAGGGATTAGCTCAGTGGTAGCGCGCTGGACTAGTAACGCGGAGATCACGGGTTCGAATCCAGTCGTTGCTACCCTTAGATTTTCTCTTCCTAGGGGCCCCTACAGCTCACTGTCCGGTGATGGACAGTGTTGTCTGTAACGGGAGAACACTGTCCGGAGGCCGGCAGTGCACTGAGAAGGCTCCGGGCGCAAATGACCACAGATGTTAAGACGCCTTAAATTTAAAAAAAAAAAATACCAATATAAACTTCCTGCCACAGGAGGAGGGGATCAGTTACAATCAGTTACGAGTTACAACTCATCATCAGAGTTACAACTAGTATCACATCAGTTATACATCAGTTTCGCGAGCGCGTCCATCTATACAAGGTTTAAAACTATACTTATTAACAATCATTTATAGTTAGTTGTGCATCTTAGTTTTATCTATTTAAATCACTTTAAATTATTTGTAGTTTTATCTCTTTAAATCACTTTAAATTATTATCTATTTCAATCATTTTATATTAATTGTAGTTATCTATTTCAAACATTTAAATTATTGTTAAAATATAGTCTATTTTTGTAAATTCAGTGGTTCGTATTTCAAGTAATAACTCTCTAAAATCTCTAAACTAACTTCCGCCTATTCTTCACATCAAATCCCTCTGCAAGACAACTGATTCCAATACCTCTGGGATCCGATAACTGATTCCAATACAAAATCACCAAAAAATAAATTTTCCGAGCAAATGTTTCAAATAAAAGTGATATTTGTGATTCAAATAAAAGGGAAAGTCTCAGTTAATGGATTTTGTCCGAAACGTTTGTCACATGTGGGGATAGTTTGGCACGATTATATTATTATATAACATATAATATATTAGTTCCTCTAACAAGATGTAAGAGAAAGTAAACAAAAAAAATACAAACTTTGATTTCATGTAAGTAGAAAAACATACAAAAGTGAAAATGTCGGTGAGAAAAATTAATACTGAACTTTATTTGGGAAGGAAACCAATCAGGACGGAATGACAAATGAAATTACTAATACAAAGCTACGTTATCAACACCAATCTTTCATAATAATACCAGTGCATGCATGATAACAGAATGTAAAAAGTTTCTAAGTATTAATAACGTAGATAAAGTCGGTATACTTCATTAAAAACTAGTGATAACTGATTATGAATAGAACTATAAAAGAATAAGTGATTTAGACACGAAAAATGATTCAAACAATGGAATTTGTAATGAACAATATGATATGGAAACAACTCAACTAATTAGATAAATTTAACAGCTACATTTAGTCAGAAATACAATAAATAATACTAATGAAAAAGAAAAATATTAAAAACAAAAAAATTCTTTAATAACATTGAGATATACCATTATTAAATGCTTTCATTTTTACTTTCTCTTACTGGTGTAAGAGGAAGTATTGCGATCATGTTAAATTTTTTATATCAAGTTTTGAGATCCCTTGAGACCAAAAAAGTGGTTTTTAGAAAATGGTCTGTGTGTATGTGAGAACCGCTTAGCTCAAAAACGAAAAAATTGCAGAAATTTCAAACTTGACATTCCATGTGGGTATCACCATGGAATCCGACAGGAAGTTATCGGCCAAAATTCCTCAACCGAAAGTAAAACTTTATCGAATAGATTTTCCAGTGTTTTTTTTTTTCGATTCTCTAGAAAACGGCTCCAATAATTAGTTCTCATCAGTAGTAGTATAAATGTGCCGGTTTTAGGACAGGAAGTTGCTTCACCACTTTTCGACGATCACAGACCCGGAATTAACTTCTCCCAATCCTCGGCCTTAGGCTGATGGTTTTCTCCGGAGAGTTGCCGCCTCTCCAACTGGCGAAGAATTTATTATTATTTTATTTATTTATTTGTGTCTGCATAAGGAATACATTTCATTTCCCTGGCAGGCATGTTTGCCTTGTTTACAATTTTTTTATATATATATACAATTACAAAAAACAATTAACGAATATAAAAAAATAAAATACAAATGTAACTTTTACAAGAAATAAAAGAAACGAAAAAATCAAGAAAACAGAACAAGTAACTTCTAAAATTCTGAAAGTACAAAACTTCTTATTTTAACAGACTGATTACAGAAATTATAGATATTGTTTATCTGTTGAATTGAGTCAATGGTAAAAAGTTGTTCGAAATTATCTTTATCTGAAATATCTGGAGAGTAATATTGTTTTAAAAAGAAAGATCTGATTGGATTTAGGGTTTTATAATTTACCTAAAACAACACCTAATTCATTTGTCCGTATGGAATACGGAATCACACCAATCAAAGTAACCGTACTGAAAGTCATAATTTCTTTTATAATCGATTTACTAGAAATGGATTACTCCCGTTTACCCCGCGTTTGTTACAACACTTTATACTTGAACAATGCTACATCTACTAAAAAATTTGGATTAATAAACTATCTGGAAAAATCGTTACAATCAATCAATAGTTTGGACACCTTTATAACACAAGACCCGCTGATCATTAGAAAAGAAAAAAACAATATAATAAATAAATTTACTAATAAACTCCATAGCGAAGATGTCGAAAATATTCTAAATAGTAAATACAATAATTTATTTAGGCTTGTTTCAAATTTTGGAGTGGGAGAATTGTATTTAGAAATGAATTGCAAAATAAAGAAAATAAGAGTGATTTCTTAGCTTCGCCTTTCAAATATAAACAATGCCAGGCTATATATTAATAATTCTTTTTATACGTTTGATTCTGATAACGTTTGCTTGTTATGTGTTTTAAAATCGCCAGATAATTTGTTTCACTTCCTGTTCCACTGTCAACTGGCGAAGAATTGCCAAATTAAAAACTCGGTCTACCCAAAGAAAACTTTATCTTACTTCCTCGTAGTAGTATAAATGTGCCGCTTTTAGGACAGGAAGCTGCTCCTCCACTTTTCGACGATCACAGACCGGAATTAACTTCTCCTAATCCTCGGCCTTAGTCCGATGGTTTTCTTCGGAGTGTTGCCGCCTCTCCAACTGGCAAAGAGTTACCAAATTAAAAACTCGGTCTACCCAAAGAAAACTTTTTTTTTACTTTCTCGTAGTAGTATAAATGTGCCGGTTTTAGGGCAGGAAGTTGCTCCTCCACTTTTCGACGACACAGACCGGAATTAATTCTCCTAATCTCGGCCTTAGTCCGAGGTTTTCTCGGAGATTGCCGCCTCTCCAACTGGCAAAGAGTTCCAAATCTCGGTCTACCCAAAGAAAACTTTTTCTTACTTTCTCGTAGTAGTATAAATGTGCCGGTTTTAGGGCAGGAAGTTGCACTTTTCGAGACCACAGACCGGAATTAATTTCTCCCAATCTTCGGCCTTAGGCCAGAGGTTTTCTCCGGAGACTTGCCGCCTCTCCAACTGGCAAACAGTTGCCAAAAACTCGGTCTACCCAAAAAAAAAAACTATTTCTTACTTTCTCGGATTTCTAGCAAGAAGAAGTACTGCTAACGTGTCAAATTTTGGAAATTGAGTTTTCCCCGGAAATACATGTTTTGAGATCATGGATTTCCATTAAACTTGTTATGCTGTCAATTTTTATGTAACTGTAGAAACGGGAGTAGCATGAGTATAGAAAGTAGCATGAGTATAGAAAGCAGCAAGAGTATAGAAAGTAGCATGAGTATAGAAAGTAGCATGAGTATAGAAAGTAGCATGAGTATAGAAAGCAGCATGAGTATAGAAAGTAGCATGAGTATAGAAAGTAGCATGAGTATAGAAAGTAGCATGAGTTGTTTCACACTAGTTTTTTTTTTAAGAATTATACGACTTAATTATTAACAAATAAATGCTATTTATTGAATAAACAATAATTTTATAATTAGTTAATAATGTTATATAATTAGAAGAGTTTATTTTAATAATTTAAACGAAAAAAACAAAGAAATTCTCTTTGCCAGCCCTGCAATTAACAAAGGCCCGGCCACTGTTCAGTTAAAACTTAATTGTTTAGAAGGAGGATAAAATGAAGTTTAATTTATTTAAAAGTAAGTTTGAAAATAAAATAAAATTTTATACACACCCATCAAAGCCGGTATTTAGCAATGGAGGGAGTCTTACTGGGAGAGAGAGAGAGGAGAGAATATGTTTAAAGATAAAGAACAGAAGTAATTCCTTTGAAATATAATTTACTCAAGTATTTTATACAAAAAGAGAGAAAATTTAACTGCACTAAATGATGGTGATGAGAGAAGAGGCACCAAGGGAAAAGGTCTTTAATCAGTAACTAGTTACAACCTTTTTAGTTAAAGTCCCCAGCCTCATTCTATATACCGCTTTACATTAACGTTTAACCCCTTTTTGAATATCTTTAACTCTTTTCTAATATGACATAAACAAGTGTTGCAAAACTTTTGACCATTTTATATATTAATTTTGTTTTCAAATGTTCCACAAAACCTCACTAAATAGAAATGAGTAGAATTATAGTTTACGATATATACTACATGGTTTATGTATAAAATCGTTTGGTCCATGTATACCACAGCTAAATGAGTGTTTTAAACATATTTAAAAATTTTAAAACCCCATCTTTAAATTTTATAGAAAATAAGGAAAACATTAATTAATAGAAAATTATATCTATTGTAATATAATAATATAATTACTTTCTAATATACTCTATATAGTGTTGCGGTAGTGTCAAATTTACGAAACTAAGTTCACACCGGAAATACATGTTTTAAAGTACCCTGAGAACGAAAAAAATGTTTTTGTGAATGATTTCAAAGTAGTAGGGTTTTAAACTTGTGTGATGGTATATCATATGTCAGATTAGTTCCCTGCTAGCCGCAAGGAACGCTAAGTTCGTATCTTCAAATGAAGCCAACCTAGGGTTGGGGATGAAGTATCGTCCTGCTTCCTCTACCGCAGGTGTCTATATTGAAGGAAAAAAGGACAGTGGACGCCCCGTTCTATCATCATCTTCAAGAGCGAAGACGCCTGCCGAGCTAACTAGCCAACAACAAACATCCAGACTACACACCACACACTTTCCTATCTCTCACTTTCTCTTTCTCTCATTTAGTTTTCTCTCCCCGTCTCTTAATCACTTATTAAGTCAAGTCCTTAATGAACTAGCCTGGCCAACCGGCCAGAAATGGAGCGAACACTCCAAAAGCCAAAAATACGGCCGAGGGCGACTCTGAGAGAATGGACGCGGAGAAAACATAATCGTCACTGGAGGTTAAGTATTGGGGCAAAACACCGCAAAATGTTCATACCAGAGCTGTGTAGAAGAAGAACCAGAAAGACCCTGAGTTTAAGCAGGTATCAGATCTGTCTGATAACGAGCCTGTTTATAGGGCACGGTAGGTTCAACAATTATCTGCACAAGATGGGATTGGTTGATTCGGAGCCATTGTGTAGATTATGTCAGAGGAGGAGGAGGAGGAGACGGCCAATCAACTGTTGTTCGATTGCATCGCAATCGGCCGAGTGAGGTGCGAGATATTCGGCACGTTGAAACCGGAGGAAATCGTACTGCAACAAGGACGGGTGGGGAAGGTCCTCTACCTCATGAAGAGGGGAGGATTTCTCTACTAGGTATTGAGGGGTTTGCACAATAAGCCTAACGGATAGGCTACAGTGCCTAGGTTTGAGCCCCCTACTGTGACATTCTAATTCTAAGTCAAGCTTAGAATCATAACTGTATATATATTAATTACAGTGCAGTACTAATAGCATTTAATCATTAATTAGAAACCCCTGAAACTCCCACAATACTTGGAATACTAACCCACTAAGGGAAAATTGATTGTAAAAGGTTCTAATAAATTAAGACATAACATTTCAAAATGTTATTTTGGATTTGTTCAATGTTATTAGCGCTCACTTCTGGACTACAATATAACTGCATTCAGTGACAATTTGCATATCACTCTTATATATTTATATTACGTCAATTTTATAAATTGTATTATCTGCAACAAAAGAAAGCCGTTTGAGTGTTTCACACCTGAATATATTTTCTTTTTACTTTCTCTTACTCCTAGTAAGAGAAAGTATTGTAATCGTGTCAAATTTTCGATATCGAGTTTTCACAGGAAATATCCGCTTTGAAGTCCCCTGAGGCCAAAAAAATGGTTTTTAGCAAATCATCTGTGTGTGTGAGTGTGTATGTGAACAGCAATAGCTCAAAAACGAAAAACCGCAGAAAGTTGAAACTTGATATTAGTTTAGGTATCACCGTGGGATCTGACAGTGCGTAAGCTATCAAAATTCCTCAACCGGAAGTACCACTGTACTAGTTTTTTTTTTTACGTTTTTGCGATTTTCTCAAAAATGGCTCAGACGATTTTCTTTTAAACTTGGTATATCAACTACACATACAAAGAGCTACAACTTTTATTTGAAACATTTCTCCGGGAAAATTCATTTAAGGGCAGTTATGGGGGAGTGGTGATGAGCTTAGGTTTTCATCTTAAATGCTATTTCAGTTTATTAGACAATTCTGTTATCTAAATAATATTAATTAAAATTAAATAATGTTGTTGAAATTTCGAGTATGAAAAACATCGGATAACCGGAAGTGGGTTTGTATTAACACTTTACTAAAATGATTTTTTTTCACTTTTTCACAATTTTCTCAAAAATGGCTCCGACGATTTTCTTGAAACTTCTTATATAAACTAAACATGCAAAGATCTACATAAAAAAAACATTTCTCTGATAAAATTCATTTAAGGGTACTTTTAGGGGATGGGTGGGGTTACAGCTTCCTCTAAAGTGGTATCCATAGTTGATTATATAATTCTATTATCCAAACAAAATTAATTACAAATTAGTAAGCCGGAAGTGCGCATTTACTGAAAAATATTGTCAGTTTTCGACGAATTTCGTTATATTTGGTACACAAACTATATCATTTGTCAATTATAATTTTGAAACAGGAGTAAGAGAAAGTTGTGTGAGTGTTTTCACACCAGATTTTTTTTTTTTTTTTGTATATAATTCTTTCGAAAAATAGTTTTAGTTTACAAAAAAAAAAAAAAAAGTATATAGAATCTAGAAATAATGTAAATTGTTCAATCTAAAAATAGAAATACGATGTACATATTAAAATAACATAAATATACCATGATATGCAGTATGAGCTCATTAATATTAATGGCGGTGCTTGTGTTGCAAATTATTTAAAATTTATATTCAGATATCACCTTTGAACATGAAGATTAACAGGATGTAAAATTTATCTTTCAAAGAGAAATTAAGTATAAAATGTATATACGATATAAATAAATTGCATGTCAAATTTTGGGTTTTATAATCAATCATAAATGCACTTTGTAATAAATATATGATTATTATGTAATTTTATTGCAGCTTTCTAATAATAGAGAGTGGATGTTATAATCATGAAAAACCCAAAAGAATGCCAGTGAGAAATAATAATAATAATAATAATAATAATAATAATAATAATAATAATAATAATAATAATAATAATAATAATAATAATAATAATAATAATATTTGGTGAACCATACCAGGATTTTTTTACTTTTCTATTCTAATAGCAGCTTCACTCTTAGCTCTGCTACTCTCCAGTGCTGTATTCAATCTAAACATCCGGACTTACCCACATATCCCTCTACTTCTATGTACAACTTTGCTGAAATTTTCACTGCTGATCTGTTATGATATCACTGCAATTCTCTCCACGCATCAGCGTTACTGCTCTGTACTACAATCACATCAACATGCATTAAAACCATGGCTGCAAAAATCAATCCAAATAAATCGAAATATATTATCTTCACACTGAAACGAAAAACTATTGCACCTATCTATTTATATAATTTTTCTATTACTTCAGCTGTGTGGAAACTAAGACTCTGTACCTCATCAGGAGATTCACCTGGATTCTTCATATACACTTAAACGGAATCGAACTAAACACAGATATTAATGATACAAGCTTTTTGCCAAACTACTGCAGACACCCGATCAAAACTGAACACTTTACAATAAAAGGGAACTTGTAATAGGATCCAAAGAGAGGATCCGTAGCAGAGAAAGAGACACAAAATGACAGGACCACTCTCTCGGACCAGAATGGGAGAAACTATACAGCACAGTCCATATTTAGTCCCGGATACAGCGTCGGGAGATAGATATACAACACAGTTCATACAACTGAGGTCAGTCGCCAGTCACAACGTATCATTACCCTTTACCACCCCACAATAGGCAGTCAGTGTCACTTCTTATATTATACAGTGTCAGCCATATTTTGTTTGTTCATTCAAACCAGACCATTTCTCACCTTCAACAACCTCATTATACAAGTGTATCTATCTCTCCTAGCATTCTATATGGACTTACGTTCTTTATTTATGAATTAGCTCTAAATGGTCTAATATCAATAGATTTCAAACTCTTCAGTCTAAAAACCCCTGGATCACTGGGATGATCACCATTCAAAGAATTCACGCCATTTACCATCCTTAGAGTATTTGATTATTATAACATTAAGTATTGTTGTAAATGACAAATAACAAGTTAAAAAAAAAAAATCACTTTTCATTAAATAAATATTTTTTTGTTTATCCATACCATGGACAACAAAAAAAAAAGAAGATATTTTATGAAGGTGAAATACTCGTTCTATAAAAACGTGATATGCTGCTGCTATGCAATCTTGCATATTAACGCTGTAATGCCATCTTAAGTTTAAGAGTTGTGATTTTTAGCCTCATGACTTTTTTTTATTTTCACAACATCTGACATCATTGGCGCCTTCACAGGGCACTTTCGTTTCAGACAATCCTGTTTATCACCAATTCACAATAATATAAACGATATTAAAATTATTTATATTTGAAATTTTTATAATTCTAATGTTTATTTTATAAGAATTCTACTTTTGTATGACTTAGTAATATCGCTACTAATCTTGTTACTGGGTAATGTTCTTAAATAAATTAATAAATAAATAAATAAATAAAGTGTTCAGTATTTATGTTTTTACTTTCTCTTACACCTAGTAAGAGGAAGTATTGTAATCGTGTCCAAATTTTCGTTAACGAGTTTTCACCGGAAATATCCGGTTTTGAGGTCCGTTGAGTCCAAAAAAGTGGTTTTTAGCAAATGGTCTGTGTGTGTGTGTGTGTGTGTGTGTGTGTGTGTATTTGAACAGCATAGGACAAAAATAAAAACTGTAGAAATTTCAAACTGGATATTCCGTTCAGGTATCACCATTGGATCTGACAGTACGTTATCTGTCAAAATTCCCTCAACCGGAAGTATCACTTTACTAGTTTTTTTTAATTTTTTGCGACTTTTTCAAAAATGGCTCCGACGATTTTCTAAAAACTTGGTATATCAACTACAAATACAAAGAGTTACAACTTTTATTTGAAACATTTCTCCGGGAAAAATTCATTTAAGAGGGTACTTTTGTGGAGAGGTGGGGGTTACGGCTTCCTCTAAAGTGCTATTTCAGTTTATTAGACAAGTCTGTCATCTAAATAATGTTAATTAGAATCTAAAATATGTTGTTGAAATTCCGAGTTTATTAAATTCCACTTTACTAAATGATTTTTTTTTCACTTTTCCGCAATTTTCGTGAAAATGGCTCCGACGATTTTCTTGAAACTTCCCATATACGTATACTACACACACAAATATGTACAATTTTTATTTTAAACATTTCTCTGAGAAAATTTATTTAAGAGCACTTTTATGGGAGGGGTGGGTTTATGTTTTTCTCTAAAGTGCTATCATAGTTGTTGTGGTGGTTGGTTTACACTCAGAGTGTGTAAACTGAATTTGCTCTGTGCAACTCTGTGTTGTCGCACTGTCTGAAAAACGCATCCTGAAGATGAGCGAACGCCCGAAATCGGTCGATGACCACAAAGTGAAGCACAGGCTACCATGGAAAATGTCTCTGATGCTATCATAGTTGATTATACAATTCTACAACCAAACAAAATTAATTAGAAATAAATAGATGGCCAATATTCCGAGTTCCAAGAAGTTTAGTAAACCGGAAGTGCCCTTTTACTGAAGATTTTTTTCAATTTTCGACGAATTCCATTAAATTTTTGTACACTAACTATAAAATTTGTCAATTATAATTTTGTGAACTGGAGTAAGAGAAAGTTGTGTGAGTGTTTCACACCAGATTTTCTATCCGTCTTGGAATGATGAAATTTTGTCATAGAATGTGAAATTTATCAGAATGTATATGCAACCTCAAAATACATTTAAACCATAAATTTTAAGCTGTATAAATTATAAATTTTTAATCTAAAAATAGGGAACACTAAGTTTGAAAGTTAATAATGGCCACCTTATGAGTTTGCAGGACATGAAATATTAAAACAGTTTTCTACTTAAGTTATATAATAAATATATTATAACGGATTTGAATATTAAGGGGATTTGAGAGTTTGAAATAATTTCTATAAAATTTGTGTATATTAATATTTATTTAATATAAGGTGATTTTTTTTTTTTTTTTTAACTTGTTATTTATCATTTACAACAATACTTAATGTTATAATAATCAAACTCTCATGGTAAATGGCGTCAATTCTTTGAATGGTGATCCATCCCTGTGATCCAGTGGGTTTTAGACTTAAGAGTTTAAAATCTATTAATATTAGACCGTTTAGAGCTAATTCATAAATAAAGAACGTAAGTCCACATAGAATGCTAGGAGAGATAGATACACTTGTATAATGAGGTTATTGAAGGAGAGAAATAGTCTGGTTTGAATGAACAAACAAAATATGGCTAACACTGTATAATATAAGAAGTGACACTGACTGCCTATTGTAGGGTGGTAAAGGGTAATGACACTTTGTGACTGGCGAGTGACCTCAGTTGTATGAACTGTGTTGTATATCTATCTCCCGTAGCTGTATTTATGTAGTTTCTGCCACTCTAGTCCGAGAGAGTGGTCCTGTCATTTTGTGTCTCTTTCTCTGCTACGGATTCTCTCTTTGGATCCTATTACAAGTTGCCTTTTATTGTAAAGTGTTCAGTTTTGATCGGGGGTCTGCAGTAGTTTAGCTAAAAGCTTGTATCATTAATATCTGTGTTTAGTTCGATTCGATTTAAGTGTATATGAGGAATCCAGGTGAATCTCCTGATGAGGTACAGAGTCTTAGTTTCCACACAGCTAAAGTAATAGAAGAATTATATAAATAGATAGGTGCAATAGTTTTTCGTTTCAGTTTGAAGATAATATATGTCGATTTATTTGGATTGATTTTTGCAGCCATGGTTTTAATGCACGTTTCGTTGTGATTGTACAGAGCAGTAACGCTGATGCGAGGAGAGAATTGCAGTGATATCATAACAGATTAGCAGTGAAAATTTCAGCAAAGTTGTACATAGAAGTAGAGGGATATGAGGGTAAGTCCGGATGTTTAGATTGAATACAGCAGTGGAGAGTAGCAGAGCTAAGAGTGAAGCTACTATTAGAACAGAAAAGTAAAAAAATCCTGTAGAATGCGCTCGTGAGTGAGGGGGGGCCTATTCTAAATTGTTACCCACTTTACTTGTGTTGTTGTGGATACTGAGAGTTGAATGTTATCAACACTTGGAAGCTCGGGATTCGATATGATTGTGTAAGTGGGTCTTTTACAAAAAATCCAAAACGGACTATTTAGGTTCTATGAAAAAAAAAAAATATATATATATATGTATATGATCGTATTATAAGATGGTGAGTCTAAAAATAGAACTAGGTGTGAGTACTTACATTGGCGCTCTTGTATCTGGAAGTTCTCTGTTACTTGGCAGACGATCGGAAGCTTCCTGATTGAATCTATTTCTTAAATATGGATCTTCTCCATGTCTTAAAGCACCACCTTCTATATATGCCCTTTCGTCTAAATATGGGGCACGACGTTTTGTCACCGCTTCTGTTTCAGCTTCTAATAATTCTTTTAATCGTAATCCGCGATTCTCTTCTTCCTGAAATAAATAAATATTTAAATTAAACAAAACAAGATTAAAAGAAATACAATGATAAAGTGAGTATAACAACATTTTATCAAAGCAATAGAGAGCTAGTTGAAGGTTTTCCTCTATATTTATTTCCCAAGAGTCAATGTAGCTCATATATCATTAGCATTGTTGTTACGGTGACAGGATTTATCATGAAACTTCAACATACTTTGGAATTTATAACTAACACACTCTACTCAAGTTGTGAATATAGTACAGATATGTTGTAACTTTATTTGGACAGCAACAGAGAACAATTTTCATATATATTTAATTAACAATTTTCATATAATTAAAACAACTGTAGTTTAGTCTGCCTGTTGCATTTTTCAAACAGTTTCTAACATATTCTTTAAAAGTTTAATGCTTTATAATGATAATTAATCTATTCTATGCAGCCTTATTGGACTTGAACCTTTCTGCAGCATTGGAAAACCACATGAGTACAGCCATCAGCGCATGAATGTATCATCGATCATAAGAATGGTAGGTAAAATTCCCAAGCCAGAGACCGGCGAACAAAATTATTAATAGCTACTTGCCCAGACTTACTCCGCAGAGCTACAAGGCCATGCGGATGTCTGTGGGTCTCCTTACTGGCCAGCGTAGACTTAACAAGCACATGCATCGCATGGTGCTGACAATGGAAAACCCTGTGTAAGTTTTGTCAGGAAAGCGAAGACAAACTGACCCTTCAAGCTTCATCCAAGAATCTTTTCCTAGTGTTGTAAATCTAATAAAACAGTCTAACTTATGGGTGTTTTCAAGCATCATCTAGGAGTCACTCTCGAGATTCCTAAGTGTAATTAAACTAATAGGGATCGGGTGGCGTAAGTTTAATGCCTAACTCCCAAAGAATCTGTCTATCTATATATTTTATATAGCAAAGGGATGATATATTGGCTCTATGGTAGCATGCTGGACTTGTAGACATCTGGGTCCAGCAGCGCTGCTCTTAGATTGTCTCTTCCTAGCAGCCTTTACAGCTAATTGCCGGTTATAGGCTGCGTATCAGTAGTAAGAGAATACATACAAAAAAAAGAGGTGTGAAACACTCACAGACTGTCTCTTGCTGCAATTTAAAAAAGTTGACAAATTTCCTTCAAATTTATAATTAATGCTTTATGGTTAGTTGTCTTCAATATCAATGGGAGCATCGAAACTAATTAAATTAGATTAGTAACGGCGGGATGAGCCTCATTCCACTGCGACTTACAATGCAAGGTCTATTGTGGACCCCCTTAAATTATAGCACAACCCTTAGTTTTGCCCTCCTAATCACTCCTAGCAAAGCTGAGAGCGGCTCCATCATGAAGCTCATAGCCTGTCCCCAATTGAAGAAACCTTATCCTCGCCAGGCCGGCGCACTCACAAAGGATATGCGCTGGGGTTTCTTTCTCTGCCTTGCAGAATCGGCATACCGCACTATCTGCAAGTTGTAGATGGTGCATGCGTCTGTTCAGCTTACAATGCCCTGTTAGTAGACCCACAATTAGCCTTATATCACTTCGGGTATGGCTCTCTGGTAAATTTAGTTAAATGTCTCTTGATAAAGAGCCTTTGCCTGCCTCTGTCCTAGTGTTCTTTCCCACCAACGCAGACGCTGTTCTTCTATCCAACCTTTGATAGAAGTTTGAATAAGGCTTCTGTACAAGTCGCAGAAGGGTTCGGGGCCTATAAAGGTATCCTGCAAACCCTCCCTCGCTAGGGCATCCGCCCTTTCATTGCCCAGAAACCCTACATTTCCCGGCACCCAGGCGAGTGTCAGTTTGTTCCGAGTACCCACCTCGGTTAGGGCAAGTAGGCTATCCCACACCAGTCTTGAGACTATTTGCCTTATAATCTCCCTACCGTAGAGTTTTAACGCCACGACTTCAGCCTGAAAGACCGTGGCATACTTCCCTAGGCTGGCCTTGATCTTAACTTTAGGCCTGCCCCCATAGATCCCATCGAAATTAATAAAACGACTTCTTTTTATTTAGGAAAGCACAACCTCAAAAAACCACTTCCCCAAACACCCTTAAAAGAAAAGTGATAGGCCTTTTACATGTAGTTAGTATACAAAATTTAAGAAGCCAGTTCGTGGCTTCACGAATAAAAAATCGCAAAAAACTAACTGAATAAAGCCGCACTTCCGGTGAACAGGTTTACTTCTTCAAAGTGGAATTTTGACAACATATTTAATTCCAATTAATATTATATAGATGATAGAATTATATAATAAACTAAAATAACACTTTAGAGGAAAAAGTATAAACCCCCAATCCGCCCATTGTTCTTTATAAATATAGGGTTGATATACACGTATAAATGAAAACGAATTGAATTAAATTTGCGAAACCATATATTCTACTTTCCATCAGACACATGTTTCTTTAAATGAATTTCATAAAAAAAAAAGACGAGGTAACGCTCTTCCTTTGGAAATAGGTCAACGTGTTCTCCTTGAACTGACTATTATCCGCTTCATTGTACATAATGAGAGTATATCTTTCGATTTATTTTCCCCTTAATTCTTTTGGATTTATTAAAAAAAAAAAAAAAATTAATATCCAGAATTGTTTATGAATATTCATTAATTAGTTTACATCAGTAGTATAAATGTGGCGATTCTAGGACAGGAAGTTGCTCCTCCACTTTTGAATCTCTCACACTGGGACTAACTTCTCCCAATCTTCGGCCTTATTCTAAGGTTCCCCCTGTGCGCCTCTCCAGCAGGCGAATAGTTTTGCCAAATTAAAAACTCGGTCTACCCAAAGAAAACTTTTTTTTTTACTTCCTCTTTACATCTACCAAGAAGAAGTATTGCTATCGTGTTAAATTTTTGAAATTGAGCCACACGTAAAATTTATGATGTTAGGACATGTGAGCAAAATTTGAAATTTAGAGAAAGTTAACTGCACTAAAATATTGTTCAGTTAGTAACCGTTTCAATGCTAGAGGTGGGTCATAATGACTATATTAATAGGAATAGAAGAAAGTTGAGTGAGTGTTTTATAGCAGATTATATATATTATAATCTTTGAAATTTAAAAGAGAAACAGCCTAAAAAATTTAAATAGAAAACTTCTGTATAGCAGAAACAACTTGGAAAAATTTTGCCAATTTTCGTGGACTTTGGTGTTAGTCTCATCTTGCTGCCGACCTCATCTAAAAATCTAACCCTTTCAGAAAAAGGGTTTTTACTAGAATAATAAAAGAATTCGTTCCGCAGAACTACAAAAAAAAAATGTTCCAAATAAAACTGATAATTATTAAAAAGATTCCCTAGAATAGAAATAAATTTCGTGGAAAATCCGCAATTGAAAACTTAAATTTAAGCTTTAATTAAGCGTGATTAATATTTGCTTTCATCTGCTCGGAAATTCATATGCGATATTTAGTATGTAGATCAAATTCAAACAATTTTTTCCTTTTATTATAATCCATAATTAGTAAAGGTCCAGTCTCTCTTTTCTACAGGCTTATAATGGCCTCTGCTACTAAATGGAATTTTATACACCGGTTTAGTAAAACACTTCTCTCACTCTCTTTTTGGTCTCTCATTCCATATTCCAGCAATATTCCAGTGAGTAATCTGTGTGGCAGCAGTTGTGACCCAATTAAAGATAAAAACATTTTTCCATTCTCCTAGTTCTCTCTCTTTATTTTATTTTCCTTTTACTTTTATTTTCTATTTGCCCTTGGTTGTGAATTTATGTTTCCTACATTATCTGCATGTTATATCTTTGTTCCCTTATCTTCTTGACTTTGCAACGGATTTTGTTTTTTCCATCTATCCGGACTGTGCTATAACATTTTTTTTTTTTTTTTTTTATGAACTATACAAGGATGTTAGTAGGTACATAAACTGTACGCTATTATAGTTTTATCTTTAAATTGAATGTTTATATTTTTAATATATGACTAATTTTGAGAAAGTCTTGTATTTTTTGTTTACTTTTTTCTTATTGTGATCGTGTCAAATCGATATCATCTTTTCACCGCAAATACACTTTTTGAGGTCCTCTGAGTCTGAAAAAATAGCTTTTAGAAAATGGCCAGATAGCTCGAAAATGAAAAATCCTAGAAAGTTTTAGAAAATATGTCTATCGTTTGGGTGTCAACAGGGAATTTGGTAGTAAATCGTCTGTCAAAATTCCATAGCCGGAAGTACCACTTTAGTGAATATATTTTTCAGTTTTTTCTTCTTTTTTTTGCCATTTTCTCGAAAACGGCTTTAACTTTTTTTCAAACTTCGTATATAAACAACATATACAAAGGGCTAAAACTTTGAATTGAAACATTTATCTGGGAAAATTCATTTAAGAGGGTATTTTGTGGGAAGGGTGGGGCTAAGATTTTTCTCTAATATGCTATTTTACGAATTTGTTATTTTTGATGAGTAGTTCACTAATTAGTTCTTATCAGTAGTATAAATGTGCCGGTTTTAGGACAGGTAGTTGCTCCTCCACTTTTCAATTCCTCACACCGGGACTACCCAATCCTCGGCCTTAGTCTGAAGATTTTTCCTGTCTGCCTCTCCAACAGGCGAATTGCTTTGCCAAATTAAAAACTCTGTCTACCCAAAGAGAACTTTTTTTTTAGCTTCTCTTACTCCTAGCAAGAAGATGTATTGCTATGGTGTGAAATTTTTAAAAATTGAGTTTCACCAGAAATATAGGTTTTGAGGTATGTGTACTGAGTATTTTGAGGCCTGTGTGTGAACAAAATTACTAATTTATTACTTTCTCTTACTCCTAGTAAGAGGAAGTATTGTAATCGTATCAAATTTTCGATATTGAGTTTTCACCGGAAATATCCGTTTTGAGGTCCTCTGAGTCCAAAAAAAATGGTTTTTAGCAAATGGTGTCTCTCTCTCGCTCTCTCTCTCTCTCTCTCTCTATGCGTGTGTGTGTTTATGTATGGAACACCATAGCTCAAAAACGAAAAATCGTAGAAAGTTCAAACTAGATATTCCGTTTAGTTATCCGACAGTGGGTCATCTGTCAAAATTCCTCAACCGGATTATTGAATAACTGGAATTTCTGTTGACTGGAAGTGCTTTTGTAATGAACAGTTTTTCCAGTATTTGGTGAATTTCTCCCTAAAAACACCACAAAGTTCCAGAAATGGAAGTTTTTAAAAAACTCCTCAATATATAAGTGAATTCAATGGAAAAAATTAGAAAAATCTGATGTGAAACACTCATGCATTTTACTCTTACCTCAGAGAAAATCGCAAAAATATGAAAAAAAAAAAAAATTCAAGAGAGCCACACTTTCGGATTTTAACCGGCGATTTTTTTCTTGCCAAATGATGTCTCTTTTTACAACCAAGTTTGAGCTTACTGTTTGAGTTTTTGTTTCCGGAATATTTTATTCTTAAACTAACATATAGACATCATTCAAATATGAAGTAACAAAAATTAAAAAAATTTATTATTACTATCAATTTTATTGGTCAGTACTTTTCTTCCAAACAATAGATGTTGCTGTTTTTTTGACTGTTTTATTTTATACGAAGGTTAGAAAATATTTGCTGGATGAAATATCATTGCCTTTCTACTGTCTCTACCGTCAGAATATATATATTTATGTATGTATTATATATATACATATAGTATGTATGTAGCGTATATTTGGTATCCAAGGCCTGGGCTTTTACGTGACATTACTTCAAATAACCAATCTTTCTCTATGTTATTATTAAAAAACAACGGACTCTTATTGTTAACATTTGTATGTTTATTAAATAAATAAATGTAATATTTTTTATTATTTCTAGCAATTTTATTACTTTTTTGTTTATATAACTAAATATATAATAAGGAAAAATGGGAACTAATCGCTGAATATTTTTTTGGTAGAAACGTCTGACATTTGTTGGACAATCAAATTACTTTCTCTCATTTTAATCACTACAGTTAATCAATTTCTTATTCCGACTTAGTATAGCTGCAATAAATTTAATTTGTGAGAGCTTTTTAGTTGATTTTTTTAATTTATATTTTACTTTTTTCCTTTTTTTAATATAAGGCGCATAAACATCTATTGTCGCTGGCGGCCGGGGCCTTATCAGCGCACTTCCAGCTTCCGTACAGTATTCTTTCGTTACAGACGATACTATCCATTACCGGACAGTGAGCTGTAGAAGGAAGAGAAACTGTAATGGTAGCACTGCTGGACATGAACTTGGGGACCTCCGCATGGAAATCCAGCGCCCTACCACTGTGCTAATCCTTTCTTTATAACATACTCCAGATTGTATATTGTTGTAGGGGATTATTGCACTGCGACCTGAAAGATCTTCTATGCCCTCCGGAGCCTTCTCAGTTCACTGCCGGATTCTAAGCAATGTTCTCTAGCTACAGACAACACTGCCTATCACCGGACAGTGAGTTCTAGAGGCTCCTAGGAAGAGAAAATCCAAGGATAGCATGCTGGATTCAAACCTGGGACCTCCGTGTTGCTAGTCTAGCGCGCTACACTGAGCCAATCCCTTCCTTCTCCCTTGGCTTAGGCCAATTAACTAGGGACGGAGACACTAGTTTGTGAACTGTGTATGTCCTTGCCTGTAAAAGGTAGGGAGTATGTAGTTTTAGTGTATTCTGTCTGTTCGGCGAACTGCCTGGAGTACTAAGCTGTCGTAATTCATGGGGTCGCTACTCCCCAAGTAACTGCATGTAACCAGGAGTTGGGCCTAGAACCAAACACTCGGAACCCATGGTTTCCTAGCATCTTCCAGGCGGAAATTCACACTATTGGAAGGTGCGTTCAGGTGAACCTTGACAGAGGTTATCGGAATCAGGAGATAGTTATCCTATGCGATAGTCAGGCGGCCATTAAAGCACTGAGTTCTCATGTTATCAGTTCTAAAATGGTATGGGAATGCCTAGGTAAGGTCAATGACCTAGGCAGAAGAAATAAAGTTACCCTATATTGGGTGCGGGAAGGCAATGAGGTAGCCGACACCCTAGCAAAAGAAGGCGCTGTATCTCCTCTGATTGAGCCGGAGCCCTTTTGTGGTGTTAGTAACCAAGTACTCTTAGAAGAAATGAAGAAGGAGGAGGTGGCGAAAAGAGCTCGTCTCTCGAACACCATCCCGGGACTGAGACAGGCCAGGGTCTGTCTGGGTGGCTATAACCAGGAAAGATCAAAAGCCTGCATGAGTCTGAGTAAGAATAGGATCAGTATTCTTACAGTATTCCTTTCGGGGCATAGCAGATCCAGGGGACACATGAGGAAGCTTGGCCTAGAAGATTTTGGCGCATGCAGATTCTGTGGAGAGATGGAGGAAAGTCCGATACATCTCCTCACAGACTGTGATGCCGTCATTCAAAGAAGATTTAGTAGTCTGGGCCGTTACCAGATAGGGAAGGAGGAAATACCCACCCTTCCAGGATTTGGGGATTCCTTAAGGAGCTCAACTGGAGGGAGTGCTGTAGATGAGCCAGCTCATCCTCGGCACCAGAGGGGGTACAATAGATCAAAATAATGGTCGCAGTACAGAACCATAAAAAAAAAGTACCAAATTGGAACCGGTAAAATATCAAAAATGCTAAAAACGATTTACCCCTAGTGCAACTTTATAGAATAATTTTTTGAGGTTTTTGAAATTTTCTCGAAAACCATTGTAATGTTTTTCGGCAAACTTAGAAAGCTGACTGTACAGATATAACAGTATCACTTTTATTTGGAACATTTTTTCAAAAAGTTTAATTTCCAATGTTCTGCGGAATCGGTTGCGTGAAATTTTTTTTTTTAATAATTTATAATGTTACTGGTGCTGTACTTCAAAAATATGGCTATATTGAAGTAACTACCTGAGTCAAGGCTTCTACCAGCCTTCACCTCACAATATATATTTCCCAAAAACCTCCCTCACAAACCTTTACCTCACAAAAACAATTTCAGATTTAAATTAAATTTGTCAGTATGTAATTTTATCAAGTGCAATAATAGAAGGTCGTGTTAGTGGTGCGCCCCAGTTTTTCTTTTTGTTTCAAAGTTAGAAAATACCATGATAAAAGCCTAATGGCTACCATAATACTTGCTGGAGTTATGCAATATTATTTGTAAGTGAGTTATTACAGAGCCCAAGATGTTGGCAAAGTCATCTTAGTTTAGATTGCAGAGGCTGGTCGTTATTAGTGGCGGCAACAA
This sequence comes from Triatoma infestans, assembly GCA_011037195.1. Taxonomy (NCBI): domain Eukaryota; kingdom Metazoa; phylum Arthropoda; class Insecta; order Hemiptera; family Reduviidae; genus Triatoma; species Triatoma infestans. Next base: position 51,871 of record JAAEAF010002254.1, read on the forward strand.
GGCAAAATGTCTGTTCTATATCCACCACTGCCTCCAGTATCATTACTAACATAAAGATCAATAGATGGCGGCACACACTAAGCTAACATACTGAGAGAGAAGTTTAGAGAATTTCACTTTGGGATCTCATCGCCATACTTCCGCTTTATAATGTATATATATAGTAGTACATGTCTGCGGAATTTGTGTGCGTAAAACCTCATATGAACATAATAACATTAGAGAAATAACTGAACTATATGTTTAAGATATTCCTTATCAGTATACGATCTTTAAACCACAGGAATTAAATACAGTGCTTTATAAATCTGAATCTTTTACCTAGGGGTATTTTTTTTATCGCGAACGCGAGTTATATGTTTGTAAGTGAGAATTGCCTTTTTAAAAATACAATTCTTTATTTCCAACTTACAAGCATGTATTACAAAGAGAGCAAAAATACACAACACATTAAATCACTTAACAGACTGGTTTACAGTTATAATTGTATACAAGACAATGTCAGGGTAGCAACTAACTAACTAAGGTGGGGAGCATGGGATTTATATATGTTATGATTAGGAAGTGTGTGGGTAGTAGCCTTGTCAGCAATATTGGCGATATAACTCCTCCCTCCTTAAGTTTCGGCGTGTCCTCACGTCGTCACTGGATGAAGCTGAAGATACTGGTGTCTTGGAAGAGGTTCGATGGGAGGTTCTTCTTCTGCTGGTGGTTGGCCATTGTTGGACGTTTCTTCTCTCGGAAGGAGATGCTTTATACATAGGTTGTGGATGGTTGCTTTATAGGAGTTGAAGAGGTGGATAATAAGTATAAGGCTAATGATTGAGATGGTTATATAGAGGATAAGAGTGTGATGAGGGTAAGATAACTCTTCTAGAGGTTCTAGTGGTTTCATCTGGATGTTCATATTATGCAGATCTTTAAAAGTTATATTGAGTTTATATTTTTCTGCTGTTATGGATTCGATGGGTATGGACTCGGATTCGGTATAATGATATGGGGTTTTGAAATTGTTTAGGGATTCTAAGGGAGTTAGTTGTATCAGAGAGGGTGATTTTATTTTAATATTTTTTCTTAAATTATTGTTTTTGATAGAAATAATTTCTTTTTTATAAATTAGATATTGATTGATATTGCTAATATAATTTATAAAAGGTTCTGGTTCATTTATATCTATTTGTTTACATTCAATATTATTGTTATTGTTAATAATATTTTCTATACATTTATTATTTATTTTAGTAGTTTTTCTACAATAATAGTATTCTAGAATAAGTTCGCAGTCTCCGGTGAGGAGGTCGAATGTTTTAATAATGAAAGAAGGATTGGCGTATATGGTTAGGGTTTTTCCATCTTTGTCATAAGGATATGATAATAGGAAGAATGTCTCCATGGCTGGAGTTTCAAGGGGTAGTTTGAGGAGATAGTGTAGGTGGGTGGACGTTATAGAGCAATGTAATTGGCTAGTTTTCCATAATATTTCAGGGGAATTGGAAATTAGTCGAACTGGATTAATTTGTCCTAATTTCGCCAATTCTTCTTTTGTTATTATACTATTGTGTATAGTATTTAGTTTACAGAATTCTAGTGATAGTGCGATATCATTTATTTTATTTATCAATAACATTATGTTTGAGTATAAGATCGTATAATACTGATTAAGTTCTACAAAGTTACTATCTAGTGTTAGTAGTTTCTTAACTTTGGCATTATTTTGGGAGATAATTTTTATGTCTTGATTAAATTCGTTTATAAGTTTTTTATTAATGGCGATTTGTTGTTCCATATTGTGTTCTAGATGGTAGTCATTGGCTTCAATTTTGTGTATGATTTGGTCGTAACGTTCTTTATCGTTAGCATCCATGTTTCCTGTTATCCAGGAAATGGCAGTGCCCAGAGCGTTAATTAGGCCTCGTTTGGATCTTTGAGGGTTAGTGTTAACATAAATGTGGTCTAATTTGTTTTGGGCATAATAGATGTGGTTTTCGAGGGTTTCTTTGATTATTTCGTTGGTGTTTAATTTTAGAGATTCTGAATAATTTTGGGAAATTCTTTTGGGTTTGTGTTGGGAGATTGAGAGGTAAAGGTCATTTAATTCTTTTTGTAGAGTAGTTAGGTTAATTGAGTGTACGTAGGTAAAGTAATCTTCAATAATGAAGGAATTTTGGATTTTGACTGGAATTATTCCGGGTCCTTTATCTAGTTTCACTATCTTGTACGTTGCTGCTTCCCGGTTGATTGTGATCGTGGCTAGGATGATTGTTATCCACTTGATCATTCTGTGGACATATATTTTCATTAATTTCATACTTGCGGGGTCTTTTGAGTTGATTGGGGTGTATTTTTAGTTGTTTGTTGGTAGTTGTTTTAATTCTCTTAGTTTCGGGATTAAATGTTACCTTTTTGTATCGGGGCTTGGCTTTATTTCTGGAGTTTGTTTTTATGTGTATTGTTCCTGATGGGATTCTTAATTCTTCACGGTTTTCATTTAGGCCAGTAGTTCTTTTTACTTTTTCTTTTTGAATCATACTTTTAATGGTTTTATGAATGGTTTGTTGTTCTTCATGATATTGTTGGGTTTTTTGTTCTAACAGGGCTGTTTGATTTATTTCGGTAGGGTAGGTTATTCCAAATGTTATTTCATTGGGAGTTAATTTTAATTCTTTATTAGGGGTGTTATTATACGCGATTAGTGCCATTCTAATAAGATTGTTTTGGTCGGTTGTGTGGTGTTGGTTTTTGATGAGATTTAGAATTTCAATAAAGGTGGAGTGGACTTTGTTAATGAGACCTTGTGAGTCATGATGATGAGGTGTGGTGAAGTATAATTCGATGTGGTGGTATTTAAGGAAATTTTCGAGGTTCTTATTAGCGAATTCTTTTCCGTTGTCTGTTTGCAGGGTTATGGGGGTAGGATAATTGCTTAGATAGTCTTTTAGTTTATTAATGACTTCTACACTATTGGGAGTTTGTATAGGGTAGGCGAATAGTCGTTTGGAGAAGCAATCTATAAAAGTGAGAATTAATTTATTGTCATAGAATAGAGTATCGGCCTGTAATTTTTCGAAGGGCTTGTTAGGTGTAGGGGTTACGAAATATTTTTGCCTTGGAGGGTTTCTTTCATATTTTACCTTTTTGCATATATCGCAATTATTTATGATTTCAGAGATGGTTTTTGTCATGCTGGGCCAATAGTATTTCTTTTTGAGGTTTTCTAATATGGTGTTTATTCCTCGATGGGCTGTTTTTCCCATGTGTTGATTGTTGATGAGTTCCTTCTGGTCCTCTTCGTTTTCGACATCAATGCATAACTTATGATATCTCTTGATTCGGATGTTAGGATATTTCTCTTGTATAATAATTTTGAATTTGTCGTATATTTGATTTAGAACTTCATTCTCTGTAGGGGCTTGGTTGGAACAATAAACTCCATAAGTGGTGTTTGGTTCTAGGAATTCTGTACATAAGGTGTCTAGGTCTTCTGTATATGGCCAGGCTGTGAGCCAAGTTAAGCGTTTCTTGGTTCCAAATAGAGTTGTTCGTTTACTAAGGTGGGAGTTTCCTCTATTGATAATGATTTGGTGTTTTTCTATGTTTACGCATCTGAGTGTATCTTCTACATCTTATTCTTTCTATTCCTTCGGAACTAGTTTCTTCTTGGTTGTTATTTTCTGGGTGTTCCTCTGGTTCTTGGATTTGGGTGTCGCTTTCATTGAGAGTAAGTTCTCTTATAATTTCATTTAGTTGCGTAGGTGAGGTTGGTTGCCTTATGATTTGCTCTGTATCAGGTTCGTTTGGGTCTTCTCTTAAGAATTGGTCAATTATGTCGTCGGTGTTAATGTCTTCGCCGTTAATATTTTCAATGGCAGTTACTTCTTGTGGTGGGTTTCTTGATAAAGCGTCCGCGACTTGGTTAGTTTTCCCTTGGACATAATTTATTGTAAAGTCGTAGTCGGAAAGTTGGCATTTCCATCGTTATTTTTGCGTTGGGTTCCTTCATGTTGTGGAGATACTGGAGTGGTTTATGGTCCGTTTGAATTATGAAGTTTCTGCCGTAAATGTAGGGTCTAAAATATCGGCATGCCCAAATGATGGCTAACAATTCTTTTTCAATGGTGCTAGATTTTTCTTCTTGTGCGGTAAGTGTTCTGGAAGCATATGATATTGGTAAATCCTTGCCATTTGTTTGTTGGGATAGGACAGCGCCTATAGCATGATTTGAGGCATCAGTGGTTACGATAAAGGTTTTGTCGAAGTCTGGGTATTGAAGAATAGGGTTGTTTTGTAAGATTTCTTTTAGTTGATTTATAGCTTGTAAGTATTCTTGGTTAGTGGGGTCTATTTTGGAGTTATTCCTTAGTAGTTTCGTAATGGGTTTTGCTATTTTAGCATAATTCTTTATCATTTTTCGATAGTAACCAGTTAGGCCTAGGAACTGCTTTATTTGTTTGGTGGTCTTGGGGATAGGAAAATTCTTTATAGCGGTGAGTTTAAGGGGGTTAGGTTTTATGCCTTCTTTCGAGATTATGTGACCTAGGAATGATATTTCTTTTTTAAAAAATTCTGTTTTGTCTAACTGTATTTGTAGATTATGGGTTTTTAGCTTTTCAAATACTGATGCTAAATGTTTGAGGTGATCGTCGAGGCTGTGTGAGAAAATTATTAGATCGTCCATGTAGACGAGTACGTTGGGAAGTTCGGTAAAGATAATATTCATGGCTCTTTGAAAGGCCGGGGGGGCATTCTTTAAGCCAAAGGGGAGTCTTTTAAATTCCCAGTGGCCGTCTTCTGTGCTGAAGGCCGTTTTTGGAATTGATTGAGGATCCATAGGGATTTGATGGAAGCCGGATGCCAGATCTATTGCGCTGAAGTATGTTGATTTGCCTATGCTAATAAGAAGGTCTTCTATGTTCGGTAAGGGATATTTGTCATCAATGGTTTTTTCGTTAAGCTTTCGATAGTCAATGACCATGCGGATTTTTTTCTTTCCTGACGCATCAGGTTTCTTTTCGACTACCCAGATGGGTGAATTGTAGGGGGATTCAGATGGTTGTATTATGTCTTCTTCAAGTAACCTTTTTATTTCTTCTTTTATTTGTTCTTTATAAATTTGGGGATATCTATAGTTTTTCGTAAATACGGGAGTTTCATCGATAGTGCGGATGGTATGTCGTAGTACATTGGTTGAATTTAGTTTATCTTTTTCTCTTTTTATGATTTCTGGATATTTGTATAATAAATTAATGATTCTGTTTCTTTCTTCTTTATTCATGTGGCTGGTGCGTACAAGGTTATGTATTTCTTTTTTTATCTCTTCTTTTGAAGGTTTTATTGATAGGAGTTTGTTATTATAGAGGTGTGGTTTTCCTTTTTCCTTTCGGAATTTTTAAGTTCACCTTGTAAATGTTAATTATTTTCGTTCATTATCAAATGTCCTTTGTTTGTTATCAAATATCTATTCTTGTCCTCGATTAGAGTAACTTGTTTGTCCTCGGTTTTAATTTTGTTGTTTCCTCTATAGTTTTTATTCTTCCTTATTGTTTCATTTTTTTCTTCCGCCTTGTGGGGGCCTTTATTGTAATCTTCTTTCTCTTTATTTGAGATGTTTTCTGTTTGTTTTGGTGACTCTTCCTGGGGGTTATCATAGTGCAGGGGTAATTGATTTTTGTCGTTCCTCATTAGGTTGTTTTTAAAATCAATAGTAAAGTTTAGCGTCCTCAGTGTTTCATTTCCTAAAAGAATATCATATTTGTTAGAGAAGGTGAAGATGTATAGTTTGATGGGTGCAAGGATGCCGAGACGAGATTGTAGGTTAAGGATGGTGAATTTTTGTCCTTGCTTGGAGCCTGCAGGGGTTATTACCGTGAAATCTTCTTTGAAAAGGGTACTTCCTGGTGGGACTGCATTAGGGTTTATATAATTTTTTTCGGATCCTGTATCTATGAGCCAGGTTTGTCCGAGTTTATCGTAAATATGGGGTAGTGTTTTAAGGTTATTATTAAGATCGAGGGAGAGTTGTTGATTGGGCTTACACAAGAGCTGCTGCCTTAAGATAAAAAAGTTTCCATTTGCTCTAGTCGTTCGGTGAGGGCTTGAATTTGGGCACCTTTGTTATCCTTATGTTCTTGTATAAGAGCTAGGTCATGGGGTTTGAACAAAGGTTTGGGTGAGTTGTATCTAGGTGAAAATGATTTTTGAGGGGTAGTATAAGAAGTATTATAAGTAGGGCGTTGCTGGTAATAATTGGGGATTCTGGAGGTTGATGGTTGGCCGTAGGGGCCTCTTTGATTGTGTCGAGGGATGTAGGGGGATCTATACGGAGGTTGACTTGGCTGTTGGTAGAATCTAGGGGGTGGTGTTGAGTAATATCGAGGTGTTGCCCTGATAGTTTTCATCGGTGATTTATAAGGTTTTTCCTGGAAAGTTGGGGTGTAATTGCGGGTTTGGTTTTTTGATAAATTTGGTTAATGATAAAGGTACATTTTGTGTTCAGGATGGTGCGAAATTCTTCTAGGGAGTTGGGACTAAAAGTCATGATATGGTTGGTGAGTTGGGTCGGTAGATTGTGATACATATGGTGTATAATTTCATTTTCGAGATATTGTATTGAGTTATTGATAAAATCAGGGGTCATGTTATCTAATTGATATTTGGTATATATTTGGTGTCTTAGATTTTCTAGCCGATTTAGATATTCTTCCGGGTGTTCTTTTTATGTGGGTTTGGTGTTGTAGATTTCCTGTTTTAATATCTCAACTGTTCTTACGTCTGAGAAATTTCGTTTAAGAATTCCTAGCAGGTCGGGAATGGTATTTATTTCTTTGTTTAGTATTAAAGATTCGGCTGAACCCGTAAGTCTATACTTGATTTTTTCTAATAACTTCTCGTGATTCAGTTGTCTTTCTATTATGTTGTACTGACAAACAAAATTGTATACTTTTGTTACAGATTGAGTGAATTTCAAAAGAGTTATGGGATTGCCATCGAAAGTGGGAATGTGGTCATAGTCATCCTTTTGCATAAGATAATTACGCATTTCCGGTCTGTGTGGTGGAGGATTTTCTTCAGATGTGGGGGGCATAAGGGGTTGCCTAATTATACTTTGTGTTTCTGGGTTAGTATTTCCCGTGTTGAGAGGTATTTGTGTCTCGTTCCCGGGTATTACCATATTTATTTGAGGGGGGAGTCTTTTTTGTGGATTTCTTTTTGAAAGGAATGTTTGTTTTATAGGGGTTACTTGCTTATTAGTATTAAGAATAAAATTAAGAGTTTTACCCAAAAATGCCAGAGTTATTACAAGATTTATATAATTGTATAAAAATGTTAGTAGTGAATTTGAAATTAAATTGAAGAAAATGATGTTTGTTCTTTTGTCTCCTAATTGACCTTTGGTGTTGATTAGACAAAAAAAAAAGGTCTAGTTATTAAAAGGTTGAATTGAGTAGTGCTACCTGAGTCCTGTCGCAGCCTGTGATGTGGTTTGTTGTGGAGATGCTGGATGATGTTGCCTTAACAGTTCTGGATGGATGAGTGGTGCGGTGATTCAATGTACCCACTATATGGACGAGTGGTGTTGTACTGCTCACTTATGCACTTGTTCACTTTTCCTAAAATGTTTCACTAAGAGTGGCGTTTTTATAATCACTCACTTTTACTAGGTATGTTCGAGGTCCCTGCAATCGAGCGCCAGTTATATGTTTGTAAGTGAGAATTACCATTTTAAAAATACAATTCTTTATTTCCAACTTACAAGCATGTATTACAAAGAGAGCAAAAATACACAACACATTAAATCACTTAACAGACTGGTTTACAGTTATAATTGTATACAAGACAATGTCAGGGTAGCAACTAACTAACTAAGGTGGGGAGCATGGGATTTATATATGTTATGATTAGGAAGTGTGTGGGTAGTAGCCTTGTCAGCAATATTGGCGATATAAATCGCGTCAAATTTTCGAAATTGAGTTTTCACCTTATTTACCAAGTTTTAAAATATCCTGGGTAAGAAAAAAATATGTTAAGCATTTAGTGTGTATGTGTGTGTGTGTGTGTGTGTGTGTGAGTGAATAAAATATCTCAAAAACGAAAAGTCGCAGGAAGTTCAAATTTGGTATTCGGTTTTAATACTGCGAGCACATCTGACACGAAGGTTTCGCGCAAAATCCATTAACCGGAAGTGTCACTTTACAGATTTTTTTTTTTTTCAGTTTTCACCAAAGAAGAAAATTTCTTTTAATTCCTTAGTCTTGCAAATTCTGTGCTTGCCATTTTCTACAATTGGTCCAAAAATTCTTCTTAAAACTTTCCTCTCCCAGCGTTAAACTATGTTCATATTCTCCAATCAACTCCATGCTTCAGATCCGCATGCATACACATATGTATATATAAGCATTGAGCACTGAGGTATCTGAGCTCACGCTCATACCAGCTCATCCATCTACCTGCACTCTCCAAGAATAGCACATGAGGGCAGCAATCCTGTGGCTAATTCTATTCAGAAGTCATGAGGGAAGGGTGAACATACTAAATATTAAGGATCAACTAAATACCCAGTGTAATAAGTGGACATCTACTTCACACTCATTCTATAGACAATAGTCACTCATTCATACCAGACTAAATAATTACCCTAAAGACCTCTCAGTAACGATATTGCTGAGAGGCCAATTAAGGCTCTAAAACTACCCGAGCTATAACAATCATACTACAGATAAACCTGTATTTTGCCTAACCAAAGAAATCTCTCCAAGATATTATTCGTCATGACAGGGACGACATTTGCAAACGTTTTAAAGAACATCAGAGCCATATAAGACTATTGGTATCAGGTCTGTTTTCTATTTCTAAATCCTTAGATTAGAGCCGCTCAACATCTATTACAGCCTCAATTTTCTACATCTTAGTTCCCTAGATTTTTGCTTGTTATTAAGGATTCTAGATAATGTGAAAATACATCTATTACCTTCCATCTCTGCAGATGAAAATCTGTTTATGTGAAACATTTTGCATCGCCGAAAAACTCAATCTCTGATGAAAATATGACAACTAGAAGTGTGAAAGTTGCTGTAAAAGAAAATTATGTGATTGTTTCCCATTATTTTCTTTTCAAGACTGTTCAGGAAAATGACCAATGGTGGTTAGTAATTACCAAGACCTTTACATAACGTATATATTGTCGTTTTATTCCATTTCAAACAGATATTTAATTGTTGTGGTTGGTTCCGCAGAGCTGGAAAACATCAGATATATGTTTCGTGATAGCCTGCTTCTTTTTGTGGTTTTCTTTTTGAGTGTATAAACTAAATTTGCACTGTGCAAATCTATGTTCTCACAATGTTTGACAAACGCATCCTGTTGATGGGCGAACGCCCGAAACCGGTCGATGACCACAAAAAGAAGCAGGCTATCACGGAAAATATCTCTGAAGACATTTAATTGTGTTACTCTATACAATTAGTGAGTTTGAGTTGTGTAATGATCTTATTGAAAAATTAATGTTATTTTTTATTTTTTTTTTAATCAAGGACCACTCATAGAAAAGATTTGTTCAATAAATTAAAATTACACATAAACAATTTTAATATTTCCTGTTTATTCATTTAAGGAGCACATGAGAAGTTTATAAATTATAAAATTCTAGTGAATCATAAAGATATATTTATAGAAATTATTTGTCTATAACAGAACGCTGTCGGTATAAAGAAGTAAAGAAATAGCTGACATTGAATTATTTCCCCACCCTAGTTAATACGTCACTAGTAGTTCTAATAAACGATACAGCTGATCAGGCGTAAGTTTTATGAATAACATAGACTTCTTTTTGTTTGAGGCTATGAAAAAATAACACTTTTTTTTAACGAGTTAATTGTTTTGTCTATAAAACTTTTGTTTCTAAAATGAAACAAATAATAACAAGAAAAACACAATAAACAATAAAACCAATAAAAAACATAAAACTTTTTCAGTTTAAAATTTATAGTTAAAATTTGATATAGCTAGCATTGGCTAGTTTTATTTATTACATTAATGAAAAACAGCTGATTTAGAAAACCTTAAATAATATCTAGAAGGCCATAGGTTTTTTTTTTTTCATTCCACATGCAAAATGACGTTATATTAAAGAGTCAAAAAAACACTTCCTTAGCGCTAAATGGGCTGGCGAATGAAACCAATGCAATTTGGATTCTGGAATTACTTCATAAAATTCAATACATCGTTCGCACATGCGGTTTTAAATTCCAATAATATAGAGTGCTTTACTGATTATGTCAGCTGTGTTTTTATTATAATGTGTGTCATATTATCAAGTAAATGTTATTTAGATTGTTATATTTATTTTATTGTGGTTTGTAACGTGTGATTTAATTATTCTTTTCATGTATGATTTACTTAATTTTTTGTTTCATTTAATTCAAGGTATTTTCTAATAATATTTATCTTTGTTTATTGTAATTCTTTTCATCTGTTATTAAAAAAATCTACTTATAAATTAAATTGCAATTTATTAATTCAAGAAAGTGATGGGTAAGAAGAGCGATGAAAACGCAGAATGTAAATTGTGCATATTATTAAAAGAAGCGAAATTGATTATGAGTTGGCTGGTCTATCTAAAAATAGATTATTATGGCGTGCCTTACTAGTGGAATACCAAAATTTGGAACTTCATAAGGTATTATTTGCTAGATCAGCAAATCAAAAGGGTTTATGGAATAAAACCAATTAACGGATATCGAAAAGTTTAGTTGAAGAAAGACTACTTTGATGAAAATGATAACTTGTGTTACAAGAGATTTCCATCAAAAGAACCCAAACTTATCGTTAGTTACAAGCGCAAATTTAGCAACTCAAAAAAAGAAAATTTTTTGATTAAGGAAATCAAAGAATTAGAAACCAAATTAAATATGAATGAAGTGAAATTGCATGATGGGGAAAGGAAATTCATCCTGGATAAATTTGATAAAGAACCAAATCCTACAGAATGGCTGGAACATATGAAAACAAATATGCTAGACATAATGTGAATAGCGCTACAAAGGATGATTGAAATAATTCCTTTCTTCAAAGTTGGCTCATCTAAGTTGGTATGAAGCAAATTTGAAAAATATTGGTTTAATAAATTGGACCGAATGAAAAAATTATTTTTCAAGAGCATTCGTGGATAATGGGTTGGTCCAAAATTAGAAAAGCATATAATTATAATCATTTTGATGGCCTATTGATGGATTATGAATTAACTAAAGAAAGGTTGGGTTTAATAGCTGAAAGTAGCAGGACCACTTTGTCACGAATCCACATCATTGTGGTTGGACTAATTAGAGGTACAAGACTAACTACGCGAAGAAATAAGAACTATTGAAAAACTGTTTACGGGATTATGGAAAAGGATGACTTATTTAGTACAATGAAGGAACATGTTATCGGGAGCGAGATTGTAAAGGAGGAGAAATCACGCTATGAAATAAAAATGAAAGAAAATGTCGTGGGTGTTTGTGAGGTTGAGAGGGTGCGAAGTAGCCGGGATAAATATGAGAACAATCAAGAGGAAAACTAGGCCAGAAGTTGTGGCCACTATGGTTTGTGCAATTATTAAACAATTAAAAAAAAAAAAAACAGCCATACCTTGTTCAGTTGTTAACGTTACGGAAAGGGAAGTTATCAAGAACTATGGTAAGCTGTTCGAGACGAGCAAATGGAAGGAGGCGATGGTGTAACCAGTTGGCAAAAAATTTAAAATATTTAGAATGATAGGATTAGCTCAGTGGCTGGCGTACTGGACTTGGACCGCGAAGGTTCCGCATTAGAGTCCAGCAGTGATCCTTAGATTTTCTAAGATTTTTTCGCCCTAGGAGCGTCTACAGCTCACAGTCGGTTGATGAACAGTTGTCTGTTACGAGAGAACACTGCCCGCTGGTAAGTACCCTGAGAAGACTCCGACTTCTGATGACCACCTCAAAAAAATAAATAAAAAACTTAGGAAGCATACAAACACATGGTGAATATTTTCAGTGTTTGTGGAAAAAAATGACTGTCTGGCTAGAAATGAACTTTACTGTTGAATGACTTTGTGGAGTATATTGTTTCTTAATTCCATAATAAAGCGATTGAAAGTGGGCAATATTTTAATTAGACGGCTAAGTACGTATTACTGCAGGAACGTGTTAGGCCAAGCTATTAATAAATTTACATATCATGCCTTATTACTAATTTAGCTCAATTTGAAGTAATGTCACTTGTCTCGCAAGGCTCAATAGCATCTTTTTTTTTAGTAGGTTTGTCCCATCTTTGTTTCTTCTTATTAATAAAAGCTTTAGTCAGCTGTTTTTTCAATATATTTTGAAAAAAGATAAATATATATACCTAAATATTATGTAGAAATCAATGTAGCATTTGTAAAAAACATCACGTTTTTAATTTTCTCATATTCAAAATTTCGATATAAGAAAATAAAAATAAACAAATTTACAATTAATAAAAATGTTATAATTTTATTAATATTTTATTTTTTGTGTTTTTACAATTCAATCATTCTTTTGTTTAGTTCAATTTTAAATTAATGTGTATGTACACCAAATAATTATTAAAGAAAAAAATTGGTTTAAACTTTTAAAAAAAATAAACAAAATATCAAATAAGACATACATTGTTATAAATATTTATTAATTAATTAAAATAATTACAATACAGTATTTGTAAGATTTTTACTGGTACTAATAATAAATTACACGGTTTCGAACAATTCTACAAAATTGGAGAAAGTAATGAAAACATTTGTAACAAATATTTGATGTGAAATATTCACTTGACTTTCGATTACCTAATACTATTATATTATATAAAGTGAAAAATATTATTTAAACTTCAAATTTTAACCCTTAAATTCCGTAAAACGGAGGAGGGGATACAGTAAATTCTCACTTCCGGATATTGCCCGTAACATTCGCATCTGAAATACCAAGTTCAAGCTTCTGGATTTTTTTTTTTTTTGAGATCTTTTCTTCAAATACACATTCAATTAAAACATTTCTTTTTCCGGTCCTTAGGGACCTCAAGGACATATATTTCCGGTGAAAATCCAATTTCAAAAATTTGACACGATCACCGTACTTCCTGTCTTACCACAGGTGTAAGAGATTTTTTTATGAATGATTATCTTTAAAATAGTTGATGATTGTTTTATTAAATATTTATGAATATTATATTTATTGCTATTTAGTTTATATTACTATTTTAACTACAATTTTTTTTTATAGAATTAATATTGTAAGACGACAAATATTCGATATTTAGTTGTTATTCACCGGGAAATAATATCTACATGTTTTGAGATCCACAGAGCTGCGTGAGTGTTTACATCTGGTTAGCATAACTCAGAAAATGTGAAATCGTGGAAATTTGAAACTAGATAGTTAGTTTAGGAGTTAACAAGGAGATTTATACTTGCAATTTTGAACAAAATCGGTCAACCCGAAGGAAATCTCCAGTTTACTGAAAAGATTTTGGGAGAAGGAAAGAGAGAGAGGAGATTTTCTCGTAGTTTCCAACGGTTTTCTTTAAAATTTATATACACACTAAATAAATTTACGTTTATAATTTTCATTTGATACATTTTTACCCAGGAAACTTGATATTAGTAGGGTTGCGGAGAGGAAGTTAGTAAGCCACTCTTCATTCAAAAGTGCGTTCTAATTATCATAGTTCAGACTCTTCCATCAGTTTATAATATTAATGACAAGTCTACAAATTTAGTAAAAATACAAAGTTTGAATTATCAGAAGATTTTTCTTGTTGGCCGTTAGTTGTAATATGAAAACAAGAATTAGTTGGCTTATCGACCAATTGCAGGTAAAAACCAAAAAATAAATTTTGTAATCGTTTTTCTAATAATTGATTACAGACTTAGCATTACTACTGTAATCGTACCTATGTATTTTGTTTTCTGTTTGTGTTTCATGTTATAATTTTTTCTCTTTATTTTTGTTTTGTATTGTTCCTGAAGAAGGCAAACAAAGTTTGTCGAAACGTCGAACTTGTCAATTATTAGAAAAACGATTACAAAATTTATTTTTTGGTTTTACCTTCAATTGGTCGAGAAGCCAACTAATTCTTGTTTTCATATTACAAAGTTTGAAGCAAATTTATCAATAATAAATTGTAAAACTTCCGGTACACAATATCATATGATTTTTTCAAAACAGGTTTTTCTGTAATTTTATAATTTTATTGATAATACTTTAATCTGTATGGATTAAATGCGCTAACCTGATTGATTTTAATGGAAAAATTGTAAAATGTTCGCCTAGTTTAGGGGAAAAAATGGAGGTTAATTAGGACATCATTTCCCCTAGTTAATACTCCATAAAGTATGAAAAAGGACTCAATTAAACAAAAAAAAATGCGCTTAGAAGAAAAAAATACACGCTTAGAGAATTCTGTTGTACTAAAATTTAATCCTTTAACGAAAGAGTTTACAACAGCTAGTATTAATTAAATATGGGTAATGGAAAAATTATATATATATAAATAAAGTAAAGTGATATATAAAATGAGAAATCCGATCCATTCCCACTTTACATTAATCTCTGAGGTCCATTCACTTTTTCTCTCTCTCTCTCACTCGCTGATTCGCTCTTTCCTTTTAATCGTCAATATATTGTGTTTTATTAATTTTTTAGAGGTAGAGTTTTTGGGAAATATTAAAATAAGCATAATACCTGGCCAGGTGTAAATTTTCAGTTAATTGCTTATATTTTTCAACGAGTATCTATTGACCAATCGAAATAATGACCTGTATTTTTTTCTTTTAAATATACTGCTATTTAATAAATTTTGTTAATCTAAATTGTAAAATAAGATTTCAGTCTTTTATCACATTCATTTATTTATTGTATATATATAATATCATAAATAAGAACAGGAATATAAGTTTCTTATAAGTGTCTTATAAGTGTTTTAGGAATTTCTTTTAAGCTAGCTTTTCCACAATTTTGTATTTTACTTAATTTTAAATATAGTTATAAACAGCAAACACAAATATCAAAATACTTAGTCAAAGAAAGATCAAAATAATGAATTAAAATTTTTTGCTCACTAAACATTATTCAAATTTTCGTAGGTGACATATTTATTTATTTTTTTGTTTTGTTTGACAAATATGTGCATCACAGGAAATAGCGAGTCAGTTCTTAGTTCTTCTTTAGTTGAACTTTGTACACTTTGTTCTTCGGGTTCAGAGATCATAGGAATTAGGCCGAAGAAGTTCAATAGAGATCCTGAAAAAAAAAAGAAATATTTAAAAATCTAGATGAAATGTTCTTAATTAAATATTGTATTTGGGGGGGTGGGGTGGAGTGAACGACAACATTTTTAACATTTTAGCTGGGTGGGAGTGCAGCTCTCGATTATTTCTTGAAAAAGATACTGGTTTGATCTTCATCCATAAAGAGCTTTCCCTGTGGCTAGAATTTAGTCTGACACAAAGAACACACGCCAAACTATAAAAGGAGACCAATTCTTCATGGATGTTGACGATGATGTGTATAGCTGTAAAGGCTTAGGTCCACAATCAACAAACTGATAAAAATAAACACTATTTTGCAGGATAAAGAAACCAAAGCAAATACCAGAACAAAAATGAAAAAGAAAAAAAGCTAGAAATTGGACTGCAAAAAATGCAAATTATATTGAAGCCGCAATATAATTTTATATATATATACATTTAGGAATAGTATTAACTTTAAAATTTAAATGGCCATAACTGTGCTGCAAGCTTTCTCTTTTGAACGCACACCAAGTATGTATAGATACACATCAGTGAATGGGAGAAGAGAAACCCAAAATAGACGCAAACATTTCCATACTGATCAGACAGATAGAAAAATCAAAGAAAATATGAAAGCCTAAAGTTAAAAAGTGAATTAAAATACTGGGTATCATCATCAAAGGCCTGAGGACAGTTGTGCTTTAGTTTCAGAAAAGGACTGCGAAATTTTCGAAAGGTGAGTTTTCACCGGAAATTCGTGTTTTTCAGATGAAAGAAACACCCAGTTTATGAAAGAAAAAGTTTTTATCGAATAGTCTGTATGTATGTGTATATAGGTGTTTTTTAGTTCAAAATATCTCAAAAGTAGAAATTTGCAGAACGTTCAAACTTGATGTTCCGTTTGATGTCCGTTTGATGCTACTACCACCCCATCCCACACGAAGTCGGGCGTAATTCGCAACCGAAAGAGCGACTTTATTTTAAAAGTTTTTTTTTCAGTGGAAAACAGCTCCAACGATTTTCTTTAAACTTCGTATTGTATCTATATTCGTAGATTGTAGATTGTTGTTGGGGATTATTGCACTGCGACCTGAAAGATCTATTGTGCTCCCGGAGCCTTCTCCAATTCATAGCCGGCCTCCAAGCAGCGTTCTCTAGCTACAGACAATCTGCCCATCAGAGGACAGTGAGCTGGAGAGGCTTCTAAAAAGAAAAAATCTAAGGGCAGTATGCTGGATTCGAATCCGGGACCTCCGCGTGGGAGTCTAGTATGCTAACCACTTAGCTATTCCCTTCCTTCTTTCTTGGCTTTCGCCAATTAACTGGACGGGGACCCTAGTTTGTGTACTGTGTTTGTCCTTGTCTGAGTGTAGAGTGAACGTAGTTTTGCGTACTGTTCTGATGAAGTGCATAGAGTACTGAACTGTGGTAACCCGTGGGTCGCTACTCCCCAAGTAACTGCAAGCAGCAGATACCTCTTGCGAGCATCTACATACGTAAATCCCTACCACTTTTATGTGAAACTTTTCCCCGGGAGCTCTTGGTTAAAAGTAGCGTAAATTTCTCTAAAGTAATACTTTAATTCATTATATGTTTCTACAACCTATACAATATCAATATAAATGAGAAGTTCTGCTAGAATTTCAAATTTGAAAGAAATTGGCTAACCGGAAGTGCGTTTTTATAGAATAGGATTTTGTGTATTTTGTAATTATCTCGAAAATAGGTGGAAAGATTTTATTTAAACATAGAAGATTAACGGCAAAATTGTAAAACTATCACTTTTATTTGAAACTTAAAAAAAAAATAAGTGATAGATAGGCGATGAACTTCAAATACATACCGGGGTTTGGTTCAACATAATTGGCGCGCTCTTCACTTATTGGCTTTGCTTGGATTGGTAGTTCTACTTGTCCTCCACCACCTCCTGTGTTTGTGTTAGGACTGATAAGGAAATTTTTTGTTCAAATAATTTTATTGGCTGGAGTAAGAGAAAGTCGTGTGAGCGTTTCACCACAATTGTTTATTTATTTTTAGCAATAAAAAAGTATTTGTATCAGAGACATTTTCCGTGATAGCCTGCTTCTTTTTGTGGTCATCGACCGGTTTTGGGCGTTCGCCCATCTTTAGGATCCGTTTGTCAGACAGTGTGCAAGTCTGTGTTACCACACTGTCTGACAAACGCATCCTTAAGATGGGCGAACGCCCGAAACCGGTCGATGACCACAAAAAGAACCAGGCTATCATAGAAAATATCTTTGATGCTTTGCAGCTCTGTCGAACCAACCACCACAACAACAAAATATTTAGTGATTTGAAGAAAGAAAAGTGAACAACTTTTTCTAGAATTAAATATTAATTTTGGTCCGCAATCGTATTAAATTGGTGCTTAATTTACATTAATATAAAAAAATATGAAAAGGAGCAAATACTGAGAAGGTATTTCAATTAAAGTCCAAACACTTCCTTTTTCTATAACCTGTTCTGTTTGGTATAACCTCAAATCTACTGTTTCTGTGTTTTGAGATTTGTGTTGATCGTATTACTGCTAGATGTCAGGCTAATTAGAGTTGAATAATGTTACTTTAACACACTAATGGGAGAAAAGTATATAACTGACTAGTGTGAAAAAGTAGAACATTAGCCACTCTGAATCGTCACGATTGCAGAAATAATACATATATCGTGAAACATTAATGCTACTTTCATGTGCGTTGGTTACTTACTTTCTTTTAATTATAGTTGACATGTATTCTCCATACTTTGCATTTTAACTAAACGTTTAATGTCTTAATTTTTTGAAGTAATTAAGGGAACCATGCATTGTATTGAAATGGAACTAGAGGGAACCTGATGAGGTAACACAGTTCATCAAAAACTACTCTAAAATAATTTGATGTGTTTAACAAATAGTCACATGATTATTTGATTTGAAAAAAAAAGGAGAAACTTTTTCAAAAAAGAAAAGGGCGGTAAAAACGAGTAGCGGACATAAAATATAAAACTTGTATTTCTGGTGCAAGTTCAATTTCCAAAATTTGAGTCAATTTCAACCCTTTTTACACTTTTCTTTAGTAAAAAGATAAAGGGAAAAAAACTGGTTTGACGGCCAAAAAACAAGATAGTAGAAATGTCAATTTGTAGATACTTTTCATACGATTAAACATTGGATCTTCTTACTTCCTTACAAAGTTCACATATATGATAATAACAATTATATCACAGAACGTATAGCAATGCAGAATAAAAAAAAGAAGAAATATCTGGTATGAAACAAACACAACTTTCTCTTACAATTTAATCAGGAAATTCGCTTGCAAATTGATACTTTTCAATGTTTAGTTGGGCTGGCCATAAACATGGAAATAAGGGTTTTACTTGTATACCTCAGAAAGCGAGCTTATGCAAGTTTAAATTTAAACTAACTGACAGTCCCACGCATTGTCAGATACGGTGGTAGTCCGTCCTACGATTATTCGTTTTTGAAATATTTCGTTTACACTCACGCACATACATACAAACCATTTACTAAAAACATGTTTTTCATACTCAGGGCGCATCTAAACATGTATTTCCGGTGGCAATTCAATTTCTAAGATTTGAAACAAATCTCAATACCACCTCGTCGTTATACTATGGAGTAAGAAAATCTGGTGTGAAATACTCACACGAATTTCTCTTCACGCTTAAAATCTCTATTACTTCTACAATTACTGTTTAAGACTGTGTGAAGATGGAGAAATCACAAAAAACTGAAAAACCTATTCAGTAAGACGCACTTCCGCTGGACCGATTTTCTTCAAACTGGGAACTTGGACAACCTATACAATTCTAATTAATATTATTTCATTGACAGAATTGTACACGACATTGTTGAACTGATATAGCAGATTGGAGGAAAAAATAACCCCACCCCTTCCCGGAAAGCCACCTTAAATGACTTTGCATTTGTTACAAATAAGATATATTACAAATACAAATTTAATCTCTTTGTACTTGTAGTTGATACTGATATTTAAAGAAAATCGTTGCAGCCGTTTTATAGAAAATAGCACAAAAATGAAAACTACTTTCAGTGAAGCACACTTCCCGGTCATCCGATTTTCTTCAAACTCGGGATTTCGACAACATAATTAATTCTAATTAATATTAATTAGATGATAAAACTGTGTAATAAACTGAAATAGCACTTGAGAGGGAACCATAACCCTGCTCCTCCCCCAAAAGTGTCCTTAAATGAATTTTTCTGGAGAAATGTTGCAAACAAAAGCTGTAGTATCATTAAAAATATACACACTTTGTATGTGTAGTTTTTTTTTTTTATTATTTTATTTTGCTTATAATCATACAGATTGTAGCAGGAGTTGCTGTAAATACAATACAATAACGAATATATTAGAACTACAGATAATATAAAGTAAGTTCAGAAAGATAAAAAAGAAAAAAATACAGTCAAAATGAAAACATTTTTAAAACTAAAATAAAAAATTTCACTTATACAAATATAAATAAAATTAAAAATTCTCCAAAATATCTTGCTACCGATAATAAGAACGGCATTACACAAAATAATTCAAAGAGAACAGAAAATATCCAGAAAAAGAAAAAAGAAATTTAGAGAAATAATGAAAACAGATACAATGTGGAGGTACATAATATATATATGCTAAACATAGTGAATATGTATTTATTTACTGGTGATCTTACAGAATGAATATTAATCATTCAACACAAAAGACCTCATTTTTAGAGAGCTTATTACAAAAAAATAAATGTTTTTTATTTGTGAAATAGAATTAATTGTAAGTAGGCACTGAAGTTTATCGGACTGGTCATCAGAGTCATTAAAATAATTTACAATATAATTTTTCCTACATGTACTTAATATTGGGCAACTAACTAGGAAGTGCAGGATATCGTCGCTTTCTTGGCTGTTACAAAGGGGACAAAAGTCCTGGGGATTGAACTTATAAAACAAACCATTTAGCGATAACCTAATATGCTTTTTACTCATCAAGCGCAATTGCGAGATTAATCTGATCGCATGAAGATAATAATTGTATCTTATATAAGACTCACCTAAGCCCAGAGCAGAAATATGTTTGTAATAAAGATTAAATGAAGAGGCGATGACAGATTCCACATCGTGGCTCAGCAGGTTGTTATTGAAGGAGATGACTAAGGAGTTTATTTTGGATTTTAAAGTAGCTGAATTTTGGGCAATCCATACATCCTCGGCTCCTATTAAAAGGAGACTGCTCTTTAATTCTAAGGCCCAGTTATAAGGAACACTAGAGCCGCCACTATGTTTAATAAGCGCATTATAACAACATTTAACTATGTTATCAGCTGGCAGATCAAGGATTTTTTGCCAGAATCGCAACATTCGTTTGAAAATTTTTGAATTTAAGTGCAATTGGCCCGTTTCCAATCTCACGAAACAATCGGGAGTATTACGAGAAGTGTCAGAGTCTTACGAAATGTAAGAGGTTTTTCAAGAATCTAATCTGCACCCTTTCTGCGAAGTTAGCATAGTTTATGCCCCAGATTTCTGCCGAGTATAATAACACGCTAGCAATTAAAGAATTAAATATGCGCATTCTACTGTCCCAGCAACTAGTTTTAATATTTCTAAAAAATCTTAAAGATAGCTGGGAAAGCAGAGAAACTCTTCTTTACGAAATGTTCAGAAGCTTTCTTAAATTTTCCTGAACTAGAGAGGTTGTATGTGTAGCTGATATACCAAGTTTAAAGAAATTCGTTTGAGCAAATCACGAAAAACTAAAAAACCTATTCAGTAAAGTGGCACTTCCGGTTGATGGATTTTTCCCGAAATCTTCGTGTCTTATGCGGTACTAATACTTAAACGTAATACCAAGTTGAAGCTTCCTGCATCTTTTTGATTTTGAGATATTCTTTTCACACACACAGACCATTTTCTAAAAACCACTTTTTTTGACATTTCCCTATAACTCAAAACGTATATTTCCGGTAAAAACTCAATTTCGAAAATTCTGGCACGATCGCAATACTTCCTCTTTTACTAGGAGTAATAATAGTATATAAATTAATAAAGTAATAAAAAATGTATATGAAATTAATTACCTGTACATTTACATATCATTAACAATATCCACGCTAATCTCAAAATCTGGCGAACATTTAAATATCCATTCAGTTGTATTTAGTTCATTTTCTGATAGTCCGTCATTTCTTACAAATTTTTTTACAATATTTAGAAATTCATTTAAAAATCTAATAGCTTTGGTTGGATTCCAGTCTCTGGCACATTGTCTTGGTAAACGATCTACATTGATTGTTTTCATATTTTTTAATTTTTCATTCATCACGTCATTGTGTTCAGCATCAACCAATATATCATTGTTCACTTTATAATTATAATTGGCTAAAATAATTTGTCCAGATAAATTGAATTTACATTTAGCCCATAATGTTAACGCTCGATCAAATTTTTCTTGTCGTCTTTGTTTCCATTCATAATATTTGCTATGTTTATAATATAATACGGCTTCAAAATGATTGGCCAACTTTAATTCATCTAAATTTGTTATCACATGATCACTGTGTACACCATCAACTTCATTTACATAGATTACTTTGTGATTATTAATTTTAATTTCAAAAATTTCGTAAAATAAATGTTTAGTACAATTATTACTGATTTGTAAACACATTGGTTCTTCCACTAATGGCTTATTATTGAACAAATATCTTCTATAGTTGTACAGTCGGTGAATGTTTTCACAATGATGTATATAACTATTATTATAAGAATCGTTTATCTCCAAAAAAGTTTCGGCTTCATATAGTAATATTTTCTCATGTTTCAATTTTGCTTTTATATAAAAGTCTTGTCGTGTTCTCTGGCGAAATGGTGTAATCAAAATATTGCTCAATAAATTATTATACGTTATAAATTCGGTATTTTGTATATAAAGTTGATTTTCATTTTCTTCAACCCACGTCCATAATAAATTTAATGGTAGTTCATAAATTAATGGCTGTTTATATCTGATATTTACAAAATGATTTTTAGAAATTCTATTACCTTTTAGATAACATTCTGGAATATATTTCAAACCGATTGTATCTTTGATTATATAAGTTTGATCACTATCTGTTGTGAAGTAATCAACCAAGTTTGGTTTAGTTATGGTACAATATGATTTATTTCTATTTTTGCTCTCGTAGATTTTTAACATGATTTATCAGTCTGCTATGCAATCGCAACACCATGCACTTATTTAAAAAAAATAATAATAATAACACTTCACAATTCACAATGCACTAGTTTATTTGCTCAACTAAACAAGATTTATCTGACTGCCATTCTCGTTAATTGCATGATATACTACTCTAGCTAACAAATACTACAAAAGACCACTGAATAAATATAACTAGAATGATAACACTTCCAGTGAGTCTGTCGTTCCTCCCCTCCAACTATAACTAGAAGAAATTTTTAATGAGATAAATGAAACTTTAAAAACAGTTTTACCAACTATAAAACGGCGTCTGAAAAATTATCGTATGCTTTAACGTGCGTTAAAGTTGGCCATGGTTATTAATATTTAATAATTAGTTAATTTAAAAACAAAATAAAAACCTGGTGTGAAACACTCACACGACTTTCTTCTCTTCATATATATATATATATTGGAGTATAAGAATACTCTAGAGGAAGTAGGACTTCCTTTATATGTTTAGTGTGAGTTTTACTTTAAAAGAAGGGCTAGTCTAAGAGCAGCTCCTGACTGATAAACATACATTTGTTCGCATATTTGCTGCAATAAATTTAAAGGGTACTAATAATTTTGATACTTTATTATTTTAGATTTTTTTTTATGTCAAATAATTATTTCATTCATTAATAAATGTATGTAGAAAGTGAATAAACTCATTTGTTAGAGTATTGCATGTGTCATTATTCCTAAATTTTAACTTTGAACACCAATTACTTCTACTAATTAATTGAATTTTTGAGAAAAATCGATAAGAGAAGCACAACGGTAAGTAAAGAAAACATTACAATATATATATATATATATATATTGCCTCAGCTATACGCAAGTCTCAGCCTACGATCCTAGACAGGTAGAGAATGATTTAATGGTAATGAACGGCAATAATATTGAACAAACTGCTGCTCCCTCCAGAGCCCCCCAAAAAATAAATTTCTCCAGGAAAATCATAAGAATGAATGTGACAGGTATCTATAGGTGTAGACTGTAGATATATACGAAGTTTAGAGAAAATCATTGGGACAGTTTTAGTGAAAATCACGAAAAACTAAAAGAAAAAAAAAACTGGTGTGAAACAGTCACACAAATTCTCTTACTCCAGTTTTCACAATTGCACCTAATTGACAAATTTTATGGTTTGTGTACCAAATTTGATGAAATTCGTTGGAGTTCGTCGAAAACTGAAAAAGATGTTCAGTAAAAGCGCACTTCCGGTTTACTAATTTTCTTGAAACTCGAGAATTTTTGCTATCTATTTTTTCTAATTAATTTTGATTGGGTGGTAGAATTGTATAATCAACTAAGACAGCACTTTAGGGAAAAACATAACCCCAACCCCTCCCCCAAAAGCCCCTTTAGTTGACTTCACCTGGAGAAATGTTACAAATAAAAGTTATAGTTCTCTATATGTGTAGTTCACATTCATAGTTTAAAGACAATCGTTGGAGCCGTTTTCGAGAAAATACCAGAAAACTGAAAAATTCATTTTAATAAAAACGCACTTCTGGTCATCCGAATTTTTTCAAATTTGGAATTTCATCAACACATTAAATTCTAATTAATATTTTTTAGATGAAGCAGAACATTAGAGGAAAACCTAACCCCACCCCTCCTCTTAGAAGTGCCCTTAAATTAATTTTTCCAGAGAAATGTTTTAAATAAAAGTTGTAGGTCTTAGTTTGTGTAGTTGATGTACCAAGTTTGAAGAAAATCCTCGGAGCCATTTTTGAGAAAATTCCAAGAAAGTAAAAAAATACCAGAAAACTGAAAAATACTTTTCAGTAAAAACGAACTTCCAGTGTTTTGATTTTCTTCAAACTCGGTATTTCAACAACATATTTAATTCTAATTAATATTATTTAGAGGTTAGAATTGTTTAATAAACTGAAATAGCACTTTAGAGGACAACCCAAACACCCCCTCCCCTAAAAGGGCCCTTAAATGCAATTCCGGAAAAATGTTTAAAATAAAATTGTAGATCTTTGTATGTGTAGTTGATATACCAAATTTACGGAATATCGTTGGAGCCATTTTGGAAAAAAATGCAAACAAGTGAAAAAACCAATTAGTAAAGTGGTACTTCCGGTTGAGTAATTTTGACCGCTGACCTACTGTCAGATTCCATGGTGATACCTAAACGGAATATAAAGTCTGAACTTTCTACGATTTTTCGTTTTTGAGCTATGCTGTTCACATACATACATGCATACATACCTCCATTCATACGGATATTTCCGGTGAAAACTCGATATTGAAAATTTGGCACGATTACAATACTTCCTCTTACAGGAGTAAGAGAAAGTAAAAAAATCTTGCAGTAAAGTTGAAAAAAACACATTTGAATTTTAACGTCTCACATTGCTCAGAACCATCTAAAACATATTTTTTCAAAGAAATTTTACATAGTGATTGGTCTATATATATCTGTGCAGTTAGTATTCCAAGTTTAAAGGAAATCAGTAAAGTCGTTTAAGAGTAAATTCTAGAAGAACTAAAAGGCATGCTGCAAAATTACACATCCGGTTTACCGATTTTCTTCAAAATTGGAATTCTAACAATAATTGCAACGTATATTAATATATATATATATATATAGGTGGCAGAACTATACATTGTACTGAAGTAGAAAGCTTTACGAGGAAAGAATCTCCCCGATCCGCCTCCCCAAAATTTGAATGTTTTTTTTGGGAATTATCTTGAAAGTGATTATAACAATTTCCTTTAAACTTGGAATGCTAACTACACGAAATATAAACCAATCACTTTTCTTTGTAGGAAAAACAAAAATTGATTTTTAATAGTTAAGTAGAATTTGGGGCGTTAAATTTAAAATATCTGGAGTTGGTTGAATGTAATTAAAGCGCTTTTCACTTCCCCACACGCTGGGGTTGTTACTTAGGTACTTGTCCCTGCTAGCTCTGCGCTATGTATAAGGGGGAAATGAGTAGAATTTGAAGTCCAGAGAAAATTATTCATTTTTTATATAATTTTATTAGCAGCAGTAAGAGGAAAGATGTGGGGGGAGGGATTCACACTAGATTTTTGTTTTAGCCTAATGATGATATCAAGTTAGAACTATCTATAAATGACGTAACAGAATTAGTCAGTATTGTCATGTCAGATGTCTACTAGCTTTTGCCTCAGAAATTCTCCCAGTGTTTTCTTTCAAAGTAACCACAGCCATATTTTCCAACGTTACCCTGTAATAATAATATATGATCCGCCTAGGATCTTCCCCATAAGGTGTAACAATGTAAGACAAATTGCTTGCACCAACTCCTCTAGGGGACAGTTCAAAGAGCCTTTCTTTCCTCTTGTTAACTTCCTGTCAGACTGGATATTACGGTGCTTATCACCATATAATGGCATTGTCAGTAATATTTCAAAGATAAACATTTATCTTTATTGTTGACAAGAAATAATCTGTCTTTTCTTCAATCTTTGCTTCCATCCCCCCCTTTTTTTCTGACCTTTGTTTTTTATCGTTAAAAAAAAAAAGATAAAAAGAAAATGATAGAAAGAAATTTTCTCTCACTGTAAATCTCATATTTTTTATTCACAGATTTTTTTTTAAGTCAAAATTATTTACTAATTATTCACGCTGATAAGGCATTATAAAGAGAAGAAAATAAATTTTTTAGTTTGCATATTTCGTCACAAACAAAAAATCGTTGAAGTTTCGCAAAAAAATATCGCAAATAATGGAAAACCCATTTTGTTAAGTTAAGTTAATAATAATAACAATAACAATTTATTTGAAAACAACACACACACAAATTATTCTTTACTGGGTACACAAGGCCATCGGCCAGAGTTCCATATTAAAAAATGAATGATCTATGTTCATTGTAAATGATGGCTAAGAAATAAACGTGAGCTCTTAAATTGCGTGAAAAGGAAAAAATCTGGTGTGAACCACTCACACAACTTTCTCTTAATCCAGTTCTCAAAGTTATAATTGGCAAATTTTATAGTTTATGTACCAAATTTAATGAAATTCGTCGAAAACTGAAAAAACTGTTCAGTAAAAGCGCACTTCCGGTTTACTAATTTCCTTGAAACTCGGCATTTTGGCCATGTATTTATTTCTAATTAATTTTCTTTGGATGATAGAATTGTATAATCAACTATGACAGCACTTTAGAGAAAAACATAACTCCACCCCACTCCTTTAAAAGTGTCCTTAAATGAATTTTCCCAGAGAAATGTTATGAATAAAAGTTGTAGATCTTTATATGTGTAGTTTATTTGCGAAGATTCAAGAAAATCATCGGAGCCATTTTTGAAAAAATCGCGATAAGTAGAAAAAAATCATTTAGTAAAGTGGTAAATTAAACGCACTTCCGGTTATCCGATTTTTTTGAAACTCGGAATTTCAACAACGTATTCAATTCTAATTAACATAATTTAGATGATAGAATTGTTTAATAAACTGAAATAGCACTTTAGATGAAAACCTAACCCCACTCCTCCCCCATAACTGCCCTTAAATAATTTTTCCAGAGAAATGTTTGAAATAAAAGTTGTAGCTCATTGTATGTGTAGTTGATATACCAAGTTTGAAGAAAATCTTCGGAGCCATTTTTGAGAAAACCGCAAAAAAAAACAAAAAAAAAACTTGTAAAGTGGTACTTACGGTTTAGGAATTTTGACAGATAAGGTACTGTCAGATCCCATGGTGATACCTAAACGGAATATCAAGTTTCAACTTTCTACGGTTTTTCGTTTTTGAGCTATGCTATTCACATACACACAAACCATACACAGACCATTTGCTAAAAACCACCTTTTGGGGCTCAGGAAACCTCAAAACGGATATTTCCGGTGAAAACTCAATATGAAAAATTTGACACGATTACAATACTTCCTTTTACTAGGAGTAAGAGAAATTAAAAAAAGAACTATTAATAATAAACAACAACTGTTAAAACAAAAATAAACAAATAAACATAAAAATACAAAAGTAAAACTAAAATAATAAGGAGCATGGTGGTGATTATAGATCAATAATTAAACTCTTTAATGAGACTATAGCTGTACTTGCATAATTAATCAGATTTGTGCAAGTATACATATTAAGTACTTGAAGAATCTATTACAATTTGAACTGATAACAAATTTTACACCCAAGCATCTCAATCGAAATTCGGACAAAATAGGGAGATCACAGCAAGTGATAAGATCTTCCTTTGGTATATATGCACATCTTTCTTTGTATTCCTCATTATCAACCCATGATATCTAGTTTAAATAAACTAAATTCACTTCTCAACTAGAAAGAGCCACCTTAGATCTGGATAGTTTTAATTGGAAAATTCAGAATCAACGTTGAATACATTCAACTTGTCACTAACAAATATCCTGTACAGGACGAAATGCTCAGAGTTCATGGCGCGTTTCCAGACTCTTTCAGACTAACTCATTTTATTATTTTGCAATAGCTCTGAAAACTGAGATCCCACCACGACAGTTTTATCCAGTGAGTAAATCAGAAAGCAAAAATTAGCTTTGGGCTAAGTTACATCATTGTTTGGACCAAAGTATATTATTTTTGTTTACCATTGTATAGGCTATGATTTTTGGCAAAGCATTTGCCAAAGGCAGAATTTAAAATAAAGATACTAATAAATAAAATTTGTATTTTTTCGTTTTTTATTTTGCCACCATCAGGACCAAGGAGGTTACTGTAAACAGCACTGTAATTATAAAATATAAAAATAGATTATTTATTAAAATAAAGTTATTATAAATTACACAATTTTAAAAACAAAGTTTAATAATTTTATTATTAGTATTACAATATTTAATTTATTTATAAACTAAGCAGTAGTGTTAAGTCAAAACTGCCTGACGGCAGTATTTATGACGTGCTTCATTAGTCTTATCTTAAACAAAACACTTAATAGTTTTCTAATAGTATTTCTTAATAGTTTTATTTATTACTCTTTCCAATAATTTTGTTTACAAGCAAAACAATATATCAGCCAGTTATTCACTGCTAAAAGGCTTTTTCTTTTTTCTTTTTATAAATTTCATCCATAATTGAGATACTTCTCTTTGTATTGAAATTTAGTATCAAAAATTATTTTTCCATTTTTCTGAATCTTAATGTTATTATTACAATTCTAATTGACAGGTTTTCTTTAAACTTGCATTCTTTAATAAATGTTTCTTTTATGCAATGCAAAGATGGTACTTGTTTACCTAATAAGCTCTCTATCGCAACGTATTGTAACAGCAATTAAAATTTAAGCCTAACACACAGATCACCTAGAACCGCTAAAATCAAATTATCTGAGAATATATTGCAGATAAATTTGAACATTTATAAAGGTAGCATTGTTGTTTGGCTGGGACCAAAGAAAACAAACTTTTTAACTTTAAAAGTTTATTCAACGACGTTTCAGACACCTTGGTGCCTTTCTTCAAGAACTGGGCTGCTAATTAACTTTGAACTTTCAGCTTCCTAAGTCTAGCTTCCTGGAATCTTTCCTGTTCAATTGTTCTTTAGCTTTTTTTTTTTTCTTACTCTCTACTTTCATTTGCTTTCGTATGAAGTTGTGCAAAATTAAGCGTTCACCTGAAATACATGTTTTGAAGACCTCTGAGTCTGAAAGACGTAATCAAATTTGATATTCCGTTTTATTAACGGATACAGCATCTTGACATTAAAGTTTTCTTAATTTTTCGCATTTTCTCGAAAATGATTTAAAGATTTTCTTTAAATTTCACCGACTGTCTAGAATTATCTAGAAGTATGTACACAAATCTGTATACTATTACTTTTAATTGAAACACTTTTCCTGGAGAATGGTCTTTTTGTTGGGTTCTAGAGACTTTCGCAATTGAGACTACGCATCAAATATACATATATTGTATACTTTAATAGCCTTTACACAAAAATTCATTCATAATTATTAATGATAATAAAGCAAAGTTATAATTATTAATAAAACATTAATATAATGAGCACTGTGATGTGATACTTTTTTTCACAAATTTTCTTGAAAATTCCATTAATTCTAAACATAATATACAAATACAAATATACGAATCTACAAACTGACGGAATTCACAAGAAAAAGAGGCACAAAGCTATTTTCTGGTATGAGGTTGGTAACATTGTAAAGATTGGGCCGGAAGTTCGGAAGTTAGAAAACTTGGTAGAATTAGTGGTGGCGAAACAGGGTGGGAAAGAAGAGGAAGTAAGGTGGCGGCCAGCATACACGCACATAAATGCATAAAAATACACACACACACATACACACACACACACACACACACACACGCAGACTCACGCACACAAATTGGTTTTCCCACTACAATTTCCCAAAGACCAATGAATTTTCCTCTTTTATTGTCCGCTTCATACCCAATACCACATCCTCTGCTTAACCATCATGCCCAAATACTAGAGGCTTTTCCGCCAGTTTCCTTTCTTTTTTTTCCTTTCTTTTATTTTCCTTTTTTTTCTACTTCTCTCATCACTGCCTCTTTCTCCATCTCCCAGTCCCAAAACCGAAAACTCAGATAATTGCCACTATCTCCTATCCTGCCCACCCTATTTCAGCAGTAATTAATTATCCTCAGTGGAGACTAATTGAAATGGAAAAACGAGGGATTGTGACGCCATGAACATACCAACCCACAAAAGAAAAGTTAATAAAAGAAATACCTCTAAATTTTCGAACTTTGCTTTTCACTTTCTCAGAAAAAAATATTCGGATCATACTGCTCGTTCCGAAACTAATTTATTTAGAATTTTTTCTGTGCGGTTTCTGAATACTTCCTTAGTATAAGAATACTTGCGCTATAAAGCAAATATACACCCGGAATAAACTTTATACAACTCCTCTCTCAATATCTCGCTTATGCGGAAGTTCTGTAGCATTCCTTAAACCAGCGTATATGGAGTTAAAAGAAGGAACGGCAGTATTCGGAGTCCAGATTAATGAAGATAAAACGTAATATATGATAACAACGAAGATATCGAAGAAAGCTCGGAAATTTGCGGGTTTTGAGACATCGTTTCAAAGCCATAAGTGAATTTAAGTACCTCGGGTTATTATTATTTATTATTATTTGTATATGGGGAGGGACCAAACCCTACGCTATCCAAAGCCTCACTGGGCCCTTATGGCTAGCTAGCCCCAGAAAAAAAAACAACAAACCGGGTCTAGAACAAATATCCAGATCCGAAACTAATCCATTTAAGATTCATCGCAGTCCGAATAAATTGGACAATAACCTTAAGGGGAAATAGCCTAAGCTCTTCTACAGACATCCAATTCCGACCAAAGGTCCTAAACCTAATTTCCTCACAACCCAGCAATCAGTCATAAAATAGATGGGGGTTTCCTCCTCTGCCTCACAGACTCTACAAAATGGATCCGGCATGAGCCCCATTATGTAGAGATGTCTCCCTAAACCACAATGTCCAGCAAGAGATCCAACAAGATGCCTGAGACAGCTCCGTGAAAACACAGCAGCGACTCACTGATGGCCTTGTACGGACCCCCGGTGAGCATTTTGGACTGCCGACAACCAACTGAGTTCATCCATAAGGATGAATGCTGCCCATGTCTGGAAGCCTGACAGGCATGTGCCAGAAGACACACCATCAGCAGGCTCGGGACCAATGAAAGGGAGAGAGGTGTCTAATTTGGCAAACCTATCCACCTCCTCATTCCCAAAAATTCCCATGTGACCTGGCACCCAGACTAGAAACACATCCTTCAGAGAAGTAAGTTCTTCCGTCTTTTAGAACATTCTAACACCAACCTGGAAGTGAAGACACATGCACTCAGCGCTTTCAGCGCAGCTTGGCTGTCCGAGAAGATACAAACACCTTTTAAGTTAGTGTTACGTACCCTATCATTCAAGATATAACAAAGAATCGCATAAACATCAGTCTGGAAGACTGTGGTCCATTCACCAAGAGATACTGCCAAATGATCTCCGGTCTCAAAATGGACCGCAGGTCCAGACCTACCATCCATTCTGGAACCGTCCGTGTAACACCGAAAGTAATTATCAGGTATCACCCCAAAAGGACCCAATCTTGACCAATCTTCCCTTGAAGGTAACCTGACACTGTAAGAATGCTCGAAAACAAAAGCCTTCAACATTCTATCAGAAGGAGAACCTGTAACAGGAACCTTTAGAAGCCTCTCGCGATGAATGGTAGAATGACCATATCGCTTACCCTGCCAATAACCTGCCTGTTTAATTCTATAACTGGCTTTCATTGCCACAGTTTTCACCTCTACAAAGAGCGTGAATTTCCCAATAAAGTCTCCATTGCAGCTGTTGGCGTGGTCCGCACCGCACCGGTCACCGCCAGACTGGGATTAATTGAAAGACCTTATCCTTGGTCCAATCATATACCATGTTGAGGGCACTTTACATTAAGTCTGAGAAAATATTCAGACATCGCCCCATCAATAAATAACACCATCATCGGCATGTGACTGTACCTAGAATCCCGATGAATTCATCCTGGTTAACAGTTCATCCATGACAGCACACCAAGCTTTGGTGAGAGACAACCACCTTGAGGACACCCTCTCCCTGCTCCCACAACCACAGTGCGCATACCTATAGAAGCCTGTATAACTCTACTTCTCAAATAAATACCTATCCAGTTAATTAAAACTGTTTGCATACCTTTTCGACCTAGGGAATCTTCAAGAGCATCGAACGATACTCTGTCAAATGCCCTTTAGCATCAAAGAAGCACCCTAAAGCATATTCCTTTATCACTAGAGCAGATCCTATCCTGGTTACAAAAGTGGTTCAGAACCCCTATTAATAACGTCCAGCTCAGTACCCATCAAGAAGGCCATGACAGCACGACCACTAGTGATGATGTCGCTGCTGCCCCAGACAAAAAGATGTGCATTTGTATCACATCCTATAAATATAGGTGTGTTGCTGGACTCCGTAAACCGTACAAATTCCTGAGGAGGAGGTGAGGGATGATCATGGGGGAAATAGGCCGAGGCCACCACCCAAACGAGATATCAGCCACCAATCCCCAGAGCAACCCTCACCGCCACCAGATCCCTAGAGCAAAACTGTCTGAGCAGAACGGCGCCGACATCTCTACTAACTCAAATACATGCCCTTGGAGTGCCCCCGCCATCCGCAACAAACAGCCTGCCATTGACCGCACTCAAACCTCGAACCAATCTTTTATAAGCTTATGGTTCTTATAAGTGCAAAGTATGTATGCAACCAGCAATAGAGCGGCACAAATTAGCCGTTGCATCTTTGCTATGCTGCAAGTTAACCTGAACCATTTATCCTGTTAATCATAATGATAGTCAACTAATGGAAGAAATGGAACTTCTGACGTACTTGATAGACAGCAGGCAGGAACAAAAATAAATAAATAAAAATATTTAAATAAATAAATATATAAAAAATAAAAATAAAAATACCAGCCTTACATATCTCACCTTTTGCCTTTGACCACGTTTCAGAAATCACCGCAGAGGGACAAGTCCTTCGCTCCTCCTGACACGATCTTCTCTAGAAGCTAGCCTTCTCTGCCTCTGGATATTTTTCCAGATTCCCACCCATTAGAGCATCCAGGCCCTGGTCACCCGATGTACAGAGAAATTACCCCACCACCGGTCACCCCTCCTCTAAGGGGCCTCCGGTTGACGAATTTAAAATTAAAAATATATATTAAATAAAATTAAAAATTCATCTATAGACCTCCACGGAGCCTCACAATTTGGGACGTTTTGAAGAAGCGCCTGAGCTACCCTAGAGATTGTGAGCCAAGTCCCATAATACCCGGGAACTCACCCATGCGTATTTTACGCTAGCCGGTTGGCCAGAGCTGGGTTCGGCTCTGGCCGCCTGTTTAGCGGAGTCCGGAACCAAATTGGTGTGTTGGACTGCAAGACATGCTGAGTTAACTTGTCTCTAGCGAAAACCTTCGTCATCAACCACCAGGACTTCCTTTCCCTACGACACAGTATCCACACACGGCAAACATGTGGGTGGTACCAGCACCTGCCACTGGCGTATAGGAATGTAATTGTGTAGTTGTACGATGTTGAGCCGTTTAGGTGTAAGTGATGCAGCATGAACCCCCACAGAGGCTCCGCAGCAAAATAATTCGCTGCAAGAGATTCAGGCCGCACATATTTATGGCGACCCATTAGAGGGCAGAAAAGTTTCTACCAACTCACACTTCTGACGGGACACCGCTGCACTTGTTAGTCTGTAATTGTAGCTGAGTGAGTGGTAAGTTCCCAAATAGTCCGAAGGCTACCCTCTGCGTTCGCCCGCCAGCTTGCCCATCCACGCTTCCACAAAAATGGAGCGTAGATGTTTTCACAGCCGCGATGAGGACGCGCAGGTTGGGCTTGAATGAGGTTCCGCGACAGAATATCCGTCTCTAGAAACATAGGGAAGTTTCACCCTGTGTGAGTAAAAATACTCCCTCAAACCATTTGGCTCCAGTATCTCGGGTTACACAGCAAAAATGACGTCAGGCTTGATATCAAAAGCAGCATTTTATAGAAGGAAAAAAATAGGTGTTCCGACTCTTCGAGGCAAGGATTTGTCCAGAAGTGAGAACTTACTATATACAAAACTATTAGGCCACTGCATCATCAATTAGGCCATAGCCACTATATTCTTCTATAAATATTATTAATATATTGTTAATTATCCAACATAAATCATCCCAATATATTCAGCTACAGCATTTCACTTTTTCCGGTAAGAGAAAATAATGCGATCACGACCAATTGTTTGAAATCTATTTTCACTGGAAATACATGTTTCTAGGTCCCCCCCCCCCCCCAGTAGGGACAAGATGTTTTATAGCAAATAGTCGGTATGTGTGTGTATGTGTCAGTGTGTCTGTGTGTTTGAACAAAATATCTCAAAACCAAAAAATCGCTGGAAGTTCGAAACTTGATATTCTGTTTAGGTAACTACCAATACGCCGGGCACTAAGGTTTCGAATAAAATCCATTAGTAACGTTAAACGTTCCATAAGAGTAAAGTATCACTTCAGTACAACATATAGTTCTACAATTTTTATAACATTACTCTAAATTAGAAGCATTGCTGGGATTCCAAATTTGAAGAAAATCGGTTAACCGAAATTATAACTTTATAGAATAGGCAGTTGTGTTATTTTGGAATTCTCTCGAAAACATCGTTAACGATTTCCTCTAAACTTGGTATCATAATTGCTCAGATATGAACGTATCATTTTATTTGTAACATTTTACACACAAAAAATTTCTTTTGTGGCTTTAAATATAATAATTTCAACTGGAGTTATATGGAGCTTTTGGTGCGCTATGATATAATCATCACATCTCGGCCTGTCAAGGTTGGTATGTACTTACTTATCCCCCACCACCTCTATATATGTTAAGACAATGTAATATTTGAGTTTAAAGAAAATTTCCCATTTTATTTATAATTGTTCTAATAGGAGTAAGAAAAAGTCATGTGGGTGTTAACACCAGACTTTTTTTTTCTTTTTAATTTTTCATAATTAGTATTTATGCCAAATCTTTTATCAAAAAATACATCCAGTCGATTAAATGCATTCAAATCAATTGAAACTCCCATACTAATAAATACTTTCATACCAATTATTACTATCATTCCATAACCAACAACCAAAACCTACGGAAAAGGATTGTGTGAAGTATTCGATATTCCTTGCTGACCTTATTCTTGAAACTATGTTAACAATTTATGTACACTAATTTACAAAACTTTCACACAAACACACACATTCACACAATATCGGGTTAGCCATCCGCCCCCGCTCAGAATCTCAGAAATTTTCCATATCCAAGAGATTTATGACATGATTTGAATTACTGATGAAAGCTTTGTAAATTTTGCCGACATCACAATATTTCTTTTTCAACACAATATTTCAAATATTGAAGAAAATCGGTTAAGCGAAATTATAACTTTATAGAATAGGCAGTTGTGTTATTTTGGATTTTATCGAAAACATCGTTAACGATTTCCTCGAATTTTTAGAGGATTTAAAAAGTAAAATGAAAAACAATCAATCGAATTTATATAAATAAAAAAATATAAAAAAAATAGAGACTTCGATATTAATAAAATGAGAACGGGATGATGGGTAAACATTATTGGAAAACAAAAATGTATTTCGATATTAAATTTTTAATAATTACTGGTGTTCCAATCAGGTTATTTATATATTTCTGTTATTAAAAACAATATTCGTATTTATATAATGTGAAAGAGGGAAATGAACTAGGCTACCTGCAGCTGGTATTTTACTTTAATGAACAAAATTTTAAAGAGATTTCAATAAGCTTGTTGATTTTTGGTTAAACTTCAATTTATTAAAATTCCCCAGCTGATATTTGGAATAATGGGTAATAAATGTATCATCTGTTTTTTTTTTTAAATATAATAATTGTTTTGAACAGCTGTGTGTAATTGTTGTCATTATAATGGGGTTGTTGAAGGAAAGAAATGGTCTGGTTTAAATGAATCAACTAAATATGGCTAACACTCTATGATATAATAACTGACACTGACTGCCGAGTAGAATGACTGGCGAGTGACCTCAGTTGTATGAACTGTTGTGTGAACTGTTTTCGTTGTGTCTCCCGTCCCTGTATTTATGTGGTTTCTCCCACCCAGTCCGAGAGAGTGGTCCTGTCATTTTGTCTCTCTCTCTCTCTCTCTCTCTCTCTCCCTGCTACGGCTGCTCTCTTTGGATACTATTACATCATCCCATATAATGGGGTTGTTGAAGGAGAGAAATGGTCTGGTTAAAATGAATTAACAGAATATGGTTAACACTGTATAATATAAGAAGTGACACTGACTGCCTGGACTTTACACTTGAAATGGTAGAGTATGGTAGAGTGGTAAAAGGTAATGACACGTAGTGATTGGCTGCATGAACTCAGTAGTATGAACTATTCTCGTTCTGTCTCCCGTCGCTGTATTTATGTGGTTTCTCCCACTCTAGTCCGAGAGAGTGGTCCTGTCATTTTGTCTCTCTCTCTCTCTATCTGCTACGAATTCTCTCTTTGGATACTTTTACATCAATATTTTCATTCAAGTTTTAAACAAGCAGGAAGTTTAAAAAAAAAAATACAATTGTAAATCAATGATTTCAGTTTTATATTTCTAAATCTTCTTTTTACTTTCTCTTACTAATAATAATAATAATAATAACGTGCCAGATTTTCGAAATTAATTTTCACCGGAGATACACGTTTGAGGTCGTCTGAGTCCAAAAAAGTGGTTTTTTAGAAAAGTAGATTTGTGAACAGAATATCTCGAAAAAGAAAAGTTGCAGGAAGCTCAAATTTGGTATTCCGTTTAGTATTATTACCACATGGGAAATGAAGATTTCGGACAAAATCCATCACCCTAAGTGCGACTTTATTGAATTTTTTTTTTTTAATCATTTTTCAGTTTTTGTTGGAGTCATGTCTTCAGGAATCTTGGAATCATGTCTTCAACACCAGTATAACACACAACAAGATACCTCTATTATAGGTTAAGTTGGTTAAAGAGTTGTTGATGTGTGCTATTATTTGTGTTGAGCGAACCCACAGGCAAACTCTTAAGCTCAACACCCTCACACATAACTAAAACACGTTACACACACAGAGACCATTTTCTAAAAACCAATTTTTTGGACTCTATGGTCCTTAAAACGATATATTTCCGGTGAAAACTCGATATCAAAAATTCGACCCGATAATAGCTATTGTTATTTTGGCGTCATTACCGCTAAATGCGCTACTGATAGTCGGAAATAGATTCTTTTTTGAATAAAAGGGGCATTTAGTTGATCTATAAATCTATATATGCACAATTTTCCATTCATTTGCGGTCTCCCTAGTGTTGCCCATGATGTGTCGTAATTCTTAACATTTCCTTCCCATTTTTACTTCCTATTATTTTTATTACTTTATTTTGATTATTTTATTTTTCTTTTTTTTATAGGCGGAACCAGCTTTAGTATTTGACTCTGTGCATGTATTCGCCGCAGGACTATCTTCGCTGGAAACTTCTCATGTACTTAGACCGGCCAATCTGTCATGTGATCTGGAAATACCATGGCAAGATGGCACCAGTGTCTATAACTATATTAATTCTGTGAGTAACATTGAATAATAGTATATTTATTTATTAAGTTTTACTATTATCTATTTTCTAAGAAACGTTAAGCTTTCTTTGATTTAATAGTTTGCCTTCGATTAAGACATTAAATTGAGACAAATAAAAAAAGAATGCATTTTTATCAGAACTTTTAAAAAAGTCAATAGATTAGACAACACCATTTGAACTTCCATTCGCCAAATTATTGCCCATGATTTATTCCTAATTCATTATTCGAAAATTCCACCCAAGATATATGCAAAGCAAGAGGGAATTCACAATCAAACTACATGGAATTCCAGGCTAGCGAGGAAAACTAATTCAAGGGAAAGCGTGAGTATTGAGGGGGAGGTGTACTTGGAGAATTGAGGGGGTCCAGTTAAAAATCTGTTAATTATGTCCAGTTAAACTATCATGAAATCTTTTTGGCGATAATGGAAATCGTATTGGAGAATATTGTGCAGCAGGTGATCTACGTGGGGACGGGGGAGAGACCAGAGTACGGATGAGTTGGTTGTTAGTCAACAATTTATTAATGGGTGATTGTGTGGAATAAGTTGGATAAGATGGAGGCGGCTACAGTCGTCGTTGGGGAAACGAAGAGGAATGAGGAAGGTAATACGAGGAAGTTAGTGGCGAGTAGGAGTGAGCGAGTGAAAGAGATACAAAGTGAACAAGTTTGGAACAGTAACAAAACCACTGGAAGGCATTGAACCACGGCAGCTTGTTAACGATGCTCCGTCATCCTCGCCCACGCCCCCCCCCATATACTTTAATAACTCATCACGGAATTGATTCGCTCACTTTTGAAAACTTTCTCATACTTATCAGGCCACGGCCGTCTTGTTCACTCATTTCACCTTTTCACCCATTTACTCATTTCATTTTCATTTATTATTATATCTCGTCAAGATGTTTCTACAGTTTCATCCTTTTGAAAATTTCTACATTGTTCTCTTTTCTGTACTAATTCCACTGTTTTCATTTTACCCCCCCTCCCCTTATAATACATCAGCTTTTAGTTTCACTCGGTGTTTTATTCATTAGTTTTACGAGTGATAAAACTTTCAGCCTTACAGTAATACTATCTATATAAATAAAGTTGAAGTTCTCATAATATGGAACAAGAGAATAGAAACTAAGAAAAAAGAAGAGAATGGTTCGGTCTGAGAAAATAAAACCACTATAATTTCGCCAATGTGTCGACAGATAATTGTTTATTTTGGTTTCAAGGCATATAAATAAAAATATAACGAGTTATTTTAGAAGACTAAACATTAGAGATGATAATAACTGGGAAATAAAAAAATAAATTACCGCAAAAACTATTTACAGCACACTTTATTTTAAAATGAGTATAGAAACAATGATGGCAACACACACACATATATATATATATTGAGAGAGAGAGAGAGAGAGAGAGAGAGAGTTGTTGGTTGTGCGGTAACGGAACTGGAAAGAAAGGAAGAATATTGGGAAAACCGTATCCAGGGGGTTTAGGGACAAATAGTGGAAAGATTATTGGTGTCTGTCCTGTAATTAATTGATTTTTCTTTATTACATAACCTATCATTTCCGGAAAATAGAATATTTTCCTATATAGTTCGGTTGCCAAAATAGTGGTGTTGGAGATATCAAAGTTATGTCCGTTTTCAATATTATTTTAGTGAGGTACTGGGGGGGGGGGGTGTGGATGTTGCTCCCTCAAAAAATGTTTGAACACTAATAAACATTTAGTAAAAATTATATGTTTGAAGAAAATTGGTCAACTCTCTCTCTCCCTCTCAGTCTTCCTGTAGTCTCCCGCTACTACGGTGTAAGAGTTCCAAATATTGCGGTCGGTAACCAGTTTTTTTCTTCGACTCCAGTCAATCCCTTTGGAAGTAAAGGCCTCTCTGACGCCGTCCTCCCATTTCTTTCTGGGTCTTCCCCTTTGGCCTACGTCTTTGAGTCTGGGCTTCATAGGTTATTCTTGCCAGTCGATTCCTCTCCATTCTGTTTAAATGGTCCACCACCTTAATTGAGTTTTCTTCAGTTATTTTCTCTACTGGTTTCACGCCGAGATTTGTTCTAATTTGTTTCTGATTCTGTCTCATCTACTTTTCCTTTATATCCAGGAATCTCATTTCCATGCTTGCATCTGACTTTTATGCTTTGATGTTAGAGTCCTGGACTAACACGAGTAGGTCACAATTGAGATAAAAGTATTTTTAAAGACAGTAATCTTCTCTCTTGTTTACAAAGCCTTTCTTAACCGCATTGAAAATTCTACCAACTGATTGCATTATTTCTCTAGTCTCGATGACTTCTTGTCCGGTTACAGTAAAATGGGTTCCTAGGTATTGGGTCAAAATGTAACATGTAAATTGCAGTAAGCGAAAGTCGTGTGAGTGTTTCAAAACTGTTTTTTTTGTTTTTGTTTTGCCCCCACCACACCCCACCACACCACACCCCACCACACCCATATTTCTAAAACTTTATTTCATAATAGCGCCCTCCTTCTTATTATTTAGTATTTAAAGAGAAATTTTGTGTTCTATGTTTTATGAGAAAGTTTTCCGCTTTTTAAAAATTGATTGTATTTATTAATTAGGGAAAAGCAAACAAAGATACATGATTGGTAGGGGGGAGAGGACCAGAAAAATAACAAATATAGTATGGAAAAATGTTCTAGTAATATTTAGGTCGTGTGTGAAAGACAAAAAATAAAAATGATAAAACTGTTACAAGAAAAGTGGGAAAGACACAAACACAAAGGGAGAAATCAACCAAGGGAAAGTGGAATAAGAAGAAGAATAAGAGCAAAAAAAGAGTAAATTTTCTTATAGTTTTTCCTACATCACTTTATGCCAATGTTTATTGGCGCACTCTTCTGGGTGAGTTAGGAAATTGTGCTTTGGATAAAAGCCAATCTCTTTTGGAAGGGAACCATTCTCACAATCCTTGTTTACAAGTAGTACCAACAGAGAGCGCACTTCGCTAATATTTCATTGCGTATATTATAATTTTTATTTCAATGCGTATTTTGTTTTCCAGTTTACACATATTCCCACTCGTTATCTCTATGCTAGTTTTTTCCCCTTTTTTATTTATATTTTCCAGTTTCCAATTTTGTACCTCAACTTGTATTTTAACCAATTGGAGAAATGACGCAATTATAACTTTCTTCTTATTTGGAATGGGCGAATTTTCTATTGACTTGGAATTATTCCACGAATCTCATTCAATTTTTCCTTAATTTTATGAATTCTTGAATCAGATAACTACTGAAATAGATCCGTAGAAAGAAGCCTTTTCCAATGATTTAAAATTCAATTTAAAATAAAAAGAATCTGGTATGCCATACCCACAAGACTTTCTCTTACTCCAATTTACTTTCTACAACTTACTACAAGACTTGCATGCAGTTACTTGGGGAGTAGCGACCCCACGGGTTACCACAGCTCAGTACACCATGCACTTCGTCAGAATACTACTTACGCAATACACAAAACTACATACACTCTACATTTTCAGACAACACAAACTATAATCTCCGTCCCCCCAAGGGAGAAGGGAGGGAGGGATTAGCTCAGTGCTAGCGCACTAGACTAGCAACGCGTAGGTCTCGGGTTCGAAACCAGCATACTGCCCTTAGACTTTCTCTTCCTAGGAGCCTCTAAAACTCACTGTCCGGTGATGAGCAGTGTTGTCTATAACTAGAGAACACTGCTCGGAGGCCAGCAGTACACTGAGAAGGCTCTGGGGGCACAATAGATCTTTCAGGTCGCATTGCAATAATCCCCTACAATAATCTACAATGTACTACAACACTTTCTTTATACTCCAATTTAGTCTGTAGTTTATCGAACTCTAATGTTTAACGCTTCTTCTTATTATAATCTATTCTTATTTGCTTCTGTTATTTATAATTTGTATAATTGCACAATAATTAGTTCGATTCCTTCTTTTATGTTGTTGCTAGATTTTGATTGAATTAGCTCTTGCGCAGATTTCCGTCTTCACTGTACTCTTTCCATATCTTGTGGACTGCGCCACATGCAAAAATTAATATAACGAATAGCTAAAAACTTCCGGTCTAAGAGAAGGTTTTTAACTAAGTATTTACTATGAATTCCTTGGAGACATTTTTATGGGTGTTTAACATCAATTTAGTTTGTTCCATTAGTATAAACGGCCAAATACAAACTGGCGAACTTACATAGGATCTTGCATTTCTGGTTAATTCTCTTTTGCTTTCTTTTTCAACAATGGGATGAAAATGCTGATTTTTTTCTTTACAGCTCATATTAATTATTATATAAACATTAACTATGTTGGAAATAACTTGATTTTTGACATTTTTTTTATAAAAATGTTTATTCAACAATTTGATAATTTATAAAATACGTAGGAAAGGAAAATTAGTAAATAAAATTCTAAAACAGTTTCTTCACAAGGTAAACTGTTTTAGAGAAGGTGTGTTATGTTATGTGGGTGTTATGTTATGCTAATCAGAAATTTAGAATTATCATGTTGATGACTCCCATATTTCACACTTTACTTCTACATTGTGATTGGCTAATTATTTATGATCAGTTATTTCTTTGAAAAATCTAGTCTAGAATTTTTTTACTAAATTTTTCTTCGTACGTATTTTATTATTAATTGGCAAATTGTGCCATAAAACCTTTTTACGAAAAAATCAAGTTATTTCTAAAATAATATTTACTGTTTTATATCATAATTAATGTGAGTTATAAAGAAAATACTTATTTTTACTAGAAATATCATTTTTCAGTCCAAAAAAGATGCTTTAGCTATTGGTCTGTGTGTAGAGGATAGCATCTCTCAAAATGACGCTCAAACTTAATATTTCGTCATGGGGGCTAACTCCAAGGATGACCCACTGGATATATATACTCGGGCCATTATACCGGTCATAACTTATTGCGCGGTGGTATGGTGGCCTAAGACGGAACAGGAGACAGCCAAGAGATGCCTCAGTGGAGTACAGAGGCTAGGGTGCCTCCTCATTACGGGCGCCTTTAGAAGTGCTCCGACATCTGCGCTGGAGGTGCTGCTGGGCTTGGCACCGCTGCACTTGTTAGTGCAAGCGGAGGCGAGGGCCAGTGCACATAGATTGCGCAAAAATGGTCTTTGGAGGCAGTGCGGCTCCTTAGCCAAACATTTGGACATATTGCTAAAGGTTAACCCAGGCCCTGTGACAGACATGGCCCAGGATAGCATGTGTCCAACATACAACTTCGAGGTTCCATTTCGGGTGTTCCTAGGTTCTAGGGCGGAATGGTCCAAGGGGTGGGAAAAACTCTATCGGACAGGGCCTCTGTGGTTTACAGATGGCTCTAGGATGGAGTGCGGGACTGGAGCGGGAGTATATGGAATGAGCCCAGAGGTATTAATTGAGAGGCCGTTGGGCAGGTATTCCACTATATTCCAGGCTGAAGTGTTTGCTATTAAGGTCTGTGCCGAGGAGAACCTGCGTAGAGCCCCAAGGGGCAAGGTCATACGCATTTGCTCGGACAGTCAGGCTGCACTGAAAGCCTTAGAGGCTACAGAACTACCTCATCCCTGGTGAAGGAATGTCGAGAGGCATTGTCGAGACTCTCCAGGCACAACAAGGTACAGCTGTTGTGGGTGCCTGGACATGCAGGGATCGAGGGGAATGAGACGGCTGATCAACTGGCCAGGAACGGGGCTAGCACTCCGTTCATTCGTCCAGAGCCGGTCCTGGGAATAACTAGCGGAGCAATTCGTGCAGCGATTAGAGAGTGGTGTCGCAGTAAGCACGAAGAGCTCTGGAGGAGGAACCCGGGTGTTATACACAGTAAAAGGATGATGCCAGGACTGTGTAAACGAAGAACCCGAATGACTCTTAGTCTGAGTAGGAGCCAGATTTCTCTGGTGACGGGACTTATACGGATCATGGTAGGTTCAGGAAACATCTGTACAAGGTAGGACTCATTCGAGCGGAACCTTTGTGCCGACTATGTCAGGAAGAGGAGAAACGGCCTCCCACCTGTTGTTTGATTGCGTAGCAATAATCAGATTGAGGTATGAAACCTTCGGTACTTTGCGACCTGAGGAGATAGTAGCTCAAAACGACCTGGTGATGAAGGCCCTGAAACTCCTTAAGGAGGGAGGGTTTGTCTACTAGGAACTATCGGGGGTGGCACAATAAGCCTCTGTTGGCTGCAGTGCCGGGACATGGCCCACCCGAGATCGGATAATAATAATAATAATAATAATAATATTTCGTTAAAGTGCTACCAGGAGACTTGAAAATAAGTTTTTCTTGACAATCCAAGAATGCCATTTTACAGAATCAATTTTTTGATTTTTTTTGTGATTTCTTAAACGGCTCCAACGATTTTCTTCAAACTTGTTATATCAATTACATATATAATGAGTTACAATTATTATTTGAAACATTTATCTTGGTAAAGTCGTTTAAAAAGGTTTTTGGCGGAGGGGGGTTATGTTTTCCTCTAAAGTGCTATAATAGTTTATTGTACAATTCTACCATCCAAACAAAGTTAATTACAAATAAAGAGATTGCCAACATTCTGAGTTTTAAGAAAATTAGTAAACCGGAAGTGCCTTTTTACTGAACATTTTTTCCAGTTTTTGCGATTTTCTTCAAAAAACACCGGCGAATTTCATTAAATTTGGTACATTAACTATAAAATTTATCAGTTACAATTCTGTAAACGGCTGTAGGAGAAAGTTGTGTGAGTGTTTCACACAAGATTTTGTTTTTAATCAGATAATGAATTAAATTCTTATTTCCACATCAAATATATATGAATTAATTATTTGAAAAATAAAAATAACCATTTATTAACTAACTATTTGACACAATGACAAAGCTATTTTGTAAACGGATTTCCGTTTTTTGCAGCGATATACATT
The DNA here is from genome assembly GCA_011037195.1 of Triatoma infestans. Lineage (NCBI taxonomy): Eukaryota > Metazoa > Arthropoda > Insecta > Hemiptera > Reduviidae > Triatoma > Triatoma infestans. The sequence continues at coordinate 96,460 of JAAEAF010002254.1, forward strand.
ATCTTTATTTATCTAGTTTGTTCTTTTAGAAAATATGTATCACTCCGTTTCCTGCTAGATATTTCTTCTTTATTTTTCTCAAATAAACTATTGCATCAGTTATAGTGTTTATCTGATGCGCAATCAATTTACCAAATATGCGAGAAATAATGCAATTCCTAAAATATAATGAAAAATACTAAAAGGGCAAATTTTGCAATACAGATTTGTTTATAGTTGCAAAATCGCTAACTGCGATTTCTTTTACACAACATTTAATTCAAATTTTCTACAAATTACGGAATTTTTACTAAACGTTGGGTGTCTTTTATAACACACGAACATACATACAAACAGCCACACCACGCAAATATAAACATTACATTTGGTTCTTAGGCATAATGCTACCTGAATTTGACTGTATTGTTCGCCCATTAAAATCATTCCTTATAGATTTTTATTTGAACAAAATTAGCCCTTTTATACCAATGTAATTTGAATACTCGATAATAGAATCCGTTTCCGTCAAAAGTGCAATTATGAAGTCATATATTAATTTTTCTATTCAATGTGCACCATCGAGTAAATAAACACAAAACATTCCATGAAAATTGAAAATTAAGGTTTGTTAGATTTTATTCACGATATGTTCATTATTAAGTTGAAATATTTCACCCTTCATCTCATACTCACTATAAAAGGGGGGGGGAACCTCACACGGTTTCTCTTTACTGTAAATAATACAATAATTATAAAACTTCTACTCTGTCACCCTGGCGTAAGTAAATAAATAGATGGTTATAGTCCAAAAGGCAATGCTAATAAACCTCCCCTAAATTTGAAATCAGAATCTTCAAAAATAAATAATTCCCGAAAAATCATTCAGATATTCAGTGATACGATTATATCTCTCCCGTTAGCATTTCCAAGTTAAACAAAATTGTGATACATTCACACAACGTTTCTTACTCCAGTTTTCAAAATTGTGATTGACAAATTTTATAATTAGTATGCCAGATTTAATGAAATTCGTTGGTATTTTTATGGAGAAAATCGCAAAAATTGAAAAAACTGTTCAGTAAAAACGCACTTAGAATTTTAGCCATCTATTTATTTCTAATTAATTTGGTTTGGATGCTAGATTTGTATAATCAACTACGAAAACACTTTAAAAAAAAAAAACATAACTCCAACCCCCTCCCAAAAACCATCTTAATGACTTTATTAGAAGAAATGTTACAAACAAAAGTTGTAGCTTTCTATATGTGCAATTCACATTCTATGTTTAAAGAAAATAGTCATTTTATAGAAAATTGCAGAAAACTGAAAAATATTTCTTAGTAAAAACGCACTTACGGTCATCCGATTTTTTCCAAACTCGAAATTTCACCAACATATTTAATTCTAATTAATATTATTTATATGATAGAATTGTATATTAAACTGAAATAATACTTTAGAGGAAACCGTAACTCCTACCCTCTCCCAAAAGTACCCTTAAATGAAATTTCCCAGAGAAATGTTACAAATAAAAGTTGTAGCTCTTTATGTGTTTAGTTGACATATCAAGTTTGAAGAAAATCGTCGGAGCCATTTCTGAGAAAATTGGAAAAAAGTAAAAAACTATTCAGTGAAGTGGTACATCCGATAGAGGAATTTTGACAGATAACCTACTGTCGGATCCCATTGTGATACCTAAATGGAATATCAAGTTTGAACTTTCTGCGATTTTTCTTTTTTGATCTATACTGCTCACATAATACAACAAACACGGACACACACACAAACACACACATTCTCTGAAACATTTTATAACATCCACTTTTTTTGACTCAGAGGATCTCAAAACGGATATTTCCGGTGAAAATTCGATATAGAAAATTTGACACGATTACAATACTTCCTCTTCTAGGAGTAAGAGAAAGTAAAAAAAAAAAAAAAATCGTAGTCTTCTTGGAGAAAATTAGTAACATTTTAAAACTAATTTTGTAACACAGATATTTTCCGTGATAGCCTGTTTCTTTTCGTGGTCATCGACAGGTTTTGGGGCGTTTGCTCATCATCAGGATGTCTTGTCAGAGCATATTTACGAACTTTATGCACTGGTTTCTAAAGTGCTTTGTTAAAGACCTAACTAGGTTAAGAGGGGCTTTTTCCGATACCTGGGTATTGTCACATGTTGTTTTTAAAACTAAGCCTTTTAAATGTGAAAAACAGGTATCGGTAAACCCCCTGTTAACCTAGTTAGGTCTTAACAAAGCATTTAAAGAACCAGAGCAAACTAAATTTGCTTTGTGCAAGTCTATGTTATCGCACTGTTTTGACAAAACAACCTGATGATGGGCGAACGGCCGAAAGCGGTTGATGACCACGAAAAGGCTATCACATAAAATATCTCTGATATTTAACAACGCTTCTGTTCTTCACCAAATGGATTCATCAAATTTCATGGATTTTTCATCAAATTGCTACGAATTTCATGGATTCTACTAATTGCTGTTAATAACCTTATACTATAGAGAATGTGACACTCTAGTCTAGGGAAAACCCTAACGTTGCTGTTCCCCCAGAAATCCTCCCTTCCCCAAAAAATCAATTTCCAAGGAAAGTGTTAGTCATTTAGAAGTTTAGATAGTATACAAAGTTTAAAGAAAATCATTGGAGTCATTTTTGAGAAAAACGCGAAAACCTATAAAAAAAAAATCAGTAAAATCGCATTTTCGGTGGAATATCAAGTTTGAGCTTCGTGCGAATATTGAGATATCACCTACAGACTATTTGTTCTAAATATTTTGGGTACTCACGAGCTGATGAGAATTCAAAAACATGTATTTCCCGTGAAAACTCAATTTTACAATTTTATCATTGAAAAAATCTCTTAAGACCAAATGAAATCACCTTGAGATTGATTACCTAGAAAGTAAAAAACAGATAATTATATCAATAATATTTAATTTATACGTCTTCAGTGCTGCTTTTTTTTTTTTTAAGTTGTATCAATCTTTTTATTTTCCTTTTGTAATTTCTAATTAAATTTCACACGTGTATAGCTTTGATGCGCAGGTAACTGTCAACGGATTAACCGGTCGGATACAGTTTAACGAAGGGAAACGAAGTAATTTCAAGCTTGATCTGCTAAAATTGAAACGAGAAGAATTGAGAAAAGTTGGTGAATGGACTCCATCAGGCGGTATCAACATCACCGACAGCACCGCATTCTATGAGTCAGCCTCGCCAAACATCACCTTGGTCGTCATGACTAGGAAGGTAAATTTTTTTATTTTTACTTTCACTTATATATTTCCTAGTAAATTTAATACATTATTCTTTAACATTAGATAACTCTAGTTGGGGGCTATATCGCTGGAACATGCCTTTATTATAATTTATTTTTTAAATATAAATTAAGAATACTTATATATTTATTACTCATTTGTATTTGAACATAGGGCTTGGATGTAATATTTATTTGAGGAACTGATCTGTTTTCACTTCCTTTTGAGTGCAGTCGCTTGAAGAGCGATATGGCTCCTTTAACCTTTTATTTACCTGGCGGATTAGCTATTTTGACTAGCTCAGTGAACTCTTCCACTTTGAAGACTTGCGACTTGCTTTTTTTATTAAAGTTGATCCTGCAGCTGTTAAGCACCATTTCTCCTAGTTCTAGATGGTAGCTAGAGACACTTTTATGTATGAAATGGAAGCTCATAGGCCAGTACATTGTAGTGGGTGTGGCCGGTGAGATAATGTATAGCTGAAATGCGCTTGGAGAGCAATGATGGTCCCTTGGTACGACTGTTAATGGAACTAATGAATCTCGCTTTTGTGTGGCGAATTTGCTGGCATGATACCATTACAACAACAATGAGTGGAATTGTCATCTGTTAGCGTGACTTATCGTGTGGCGTTATTTTGTAGCCTGTGTCTAGGATAACTGAGGTGAAGCTAACAACCAATATTGTAACATATTTCTGAGAAGTCTCGTGAACAACATGTGCGGTTCTACTACACTTATGCAAGGTCTGCTGTATAGTTATGGTAATATCATTAAATGGAAGCCACAACAGATCTTGTGGTTATCAGTGGATTTGGTATTTAGTGAATTCCTAGTATACTAAGGTTTCTGAACAAAGATTATAATATTTCTAAAATTATTTTATATATTGGAAAATTGATAAATTATACAAAAGAGAAAAATCCAAAAAAAAGAAAATGATTTTGCCGAATAAACTTACTCTTATAATCAATCATTAGGGGAACAGAGAAAATTATGGAGCAGTAGTAATTAATGGAAAATAAAAAACAAAGACATAATAAAATATAAGTGATGACGTTATGTCTGAGAACTACAAGTACGTAATAAGAGTGAGAGAGAGATAAAAAACGGGAGTTTGAGAGAAGGGGGAGAAAGTGGAGACAGTATGGCGGGGGCAGAAAGTCACTTTGACTGATGAATCTTAACAAATTAACCGGCTTTTGGAACGGGTAAGAGGTTCTCCTTTTTTTTTGACTTCCTGGTTGGTTAATTTAGTTTGAGATGTGCTCTCCCTCCCGCCTCCTCCCGCTACCACTAACACTCTGCAGCAGCTGGACCCATTTCTGTAACAGTATCACTAACTTCTTCCACAGTTCTTTTTTCTCCCCCACTCCCGGAGTGTAATAAAATCTCCACAACAAGAACACAATCATCTGGCTTCCACTACTTCCACATCGTCTGCTACTTCTACACTTTTTCACACCAGTTTTTCTTCATTGGTCTTCTGTGTTATAACTCACTTTCTCCTTCTACTTCTTCCTGTTCCGGCCCATTCTTCTATGGCGCTTCTTTAATTTCTTTTCCGTTTAATCTATATAAATTTACAAACTTGATTTTTCCTGTCTCTCAACTCTCACAATCTAACTGTCTCTCTTACTATGTAGAAAAATTGTTTTTTCCTTTTAGTTTCCTTCAACTTCTTGACTTTTTCTCTCTCTTTTTTTTTAAGGAAACTAAACTGTTTTTTAATTTGTTGAAAATTACTTTTCACCAACTTTTAGAACGATACCGCGGGTTTTCTTTTTTGTTTGTGCCTAAATACAGATTTTCATTTTTTCTATGGTGAAGCATTAAAAATCCGCTAGACTGCTGTTTGAGAATATTCAACGCTTAGTCATCACCTCCTTTGCGGAGCGATTTAGATTATACCCGTTGTAGCCGTGGATACTATCTTTGGGATTCAGATTCATTCTATATAGATGAGAAAAACCTGGCAATGAAAGCTTGTTAAACAGTTACCCTGTTAGAGAATTAGCCATTTAAAATAGGGTTGGAAAAAATTGTGAACTTAACACTTGTTCAATTTAACAAGGATAATTCTTGGTATATTTGGTAAACATTGTAAAGACTTTACAGAAAATAGTAGACTAGAGCCAACGAGCAGCGTAAACTTGCTGGTTAAACCTGTTGTTAAACTTATTAGGGCATATCTGATTTTTTTAATTGATCAAGAGCCACTTATATATGTCATTAAATTCCTTTAACCTTTTCTTTTACTGAAGGTGGAGTCTAGGTGGTAGGTAATACATCATCTAGACGTGTTTTTAAGAAGACCTCTTTGGAATCGTTTGGAAAATGGTTTAAATGACAGCTATAATGAAATGCCATGATATTGTCTGATGTGAATTGACGAGGATCCTGTTATGGCGGTGTGTCGTGACGATGTCTGAAGAACTGTCTCTGTGATGTCTTTATTTGAAACTGTGATATTCCTTCACGCATTATATTATTTATTGCTAGGTGCTTCCAAAAGTCTATAATTAGTGGTTTTTCTTTAAAATAGGGTGTCAGGAAACTTAGGTTATTAACCATCTTGCGTAAGGTTATCTTCTAGGTAGGAATGGTTAACGCTGTATAGTTGATAATAATTATAGTTGATATAATTGAAGTCACTAAATTCTTGCATATTTCATTTCCAAATTGGTTCTAAAAAGTTCTAGAAGAGAGATGAATGAAAGAACAATCATTCTCCAATGGATCATATGGAACCATTTCATATCATCATCGGCCTGGCTTGAGACACTTGGTACGACATAGGCAGCAGTCATCCTATGTAAGAATTTAGTGATTACCGGCTGTTGAAATCGCTGATTAGCGGTGAAAGAGGGCCAAAAGTGAAATGTTGCCTACTTTTCGTGAATTTCACTTAGGTAACTGGTTGGATCCCTTATATGATTTTGTAATTTACACAAAACCTGAAAACTGTCCTCATTTTATGTCATTGTCAACCTATAAAGATTAGATATCAAATGAATGGCTAAATATCAATGAAATACCGTTTGAAAAGCGTTCAAAGTTATTGATGAGTAAATAAACTACTAAAATACAGTTCTAAAAATAATTGCAAACAATATCTGTCGCTATATATTGATTTTTCCTGCCGCTAAATGTTCCAAATGTGTATCTAACTTTTGTTATTTAATGTCATGTTTTTTTGAATAAATTTACGAAAGGATATTATAAAAAAAATGAAAACTTTTCTCAAACAATTTTCCAGAGTAATTATTTTTAGAAAAGTTAAATGAAAACTGTCTCTTGTTTTTTTTTATTATTATTGTGGAAATGTATTTTACAGTAACTCGTTTTCTAAACAAGTTTTCTCATTATTTAGCAAAACAGACATTAAAGTAAAATTAAAAGTTCAATGGACTGCTTCAAAGAAAAAAAGAAAAATAACTGTCTCATGTCCCCTTTGCAGTCTGGAGCATCGACTTTGGCCAGTAACAAATCGTCACCTATTAATCATTTAGAATGGCTATATTATGGCTGGAGATATGGGAGTGCTATATTATGGCTGGAGATATGGGAGTTATTGGACTTTTGCATTCTTCCTTCGTCTAATAATACTAATAAAAAAAAAGAAATGATAGTCCAAGTTTGTGTATACAAAATGCGCCAACTAGCAAGCATACTTCATTATCTGACTTATATTATCTGACGGAAACCAGTCAAAGATGATTCATAGTTCTATATAAAAGTATAATTCTATTATAATGTGTGAAATCAGAGCATGAAGTTCTTTAGTAGAAAGATCTAAAATATTGAAGAAAATTATTTATTTAATTATTATTAGTTATTTAAATTACCATCAGAGACATTTTCCGTGATATTCTGCAGGCCATCACAGGAAATATCTCTGATGCTTTCCAACTCTGCGGAACCAAACACAACAATTATTTAAATTACACTCCATTTTCTAAATGGCACTGTATTCTAGAAGTTTGCATGGGCGAATTCGGATGCAAAAAAACTTCCTGTTTTCTTTATATATATCCAGCAATATCCATAATATTTTGGTGCTAGAGTTTTATTATGGTTTAATCCGGAAAAGCAAGAATACATCAAAGAGTTTTTTCCGTGATAATCTGTTTCATTTTTTGACATACGACCGATTTTGAGCGTTCGCCCATTTCCAGGGGGGTGAAATGGTTCGCGTCCGAGATTGTTCACAAATGCCCTCTGGATACCCAATTAAGCGAACATCTATCGCCAGCGCAACCTAAAATTTTGTACTGGACTGCGCGACGCAGAATGGCTGAATAGCCGAAGTCATGGCGTAGGAAAACAAAAGAACAAAAGGATATTTTTATGAACACTTAATGTTTATCTTAATTTTTGATTAATAACAAAATAGTAAACTATTCTGTCTTAAGTAATTTTTTTTTATACTTTGATTTATCAAGACATCCTGATAATGGGCCCAAAACACGGAGGCGATCCTGGGGAAAAATCTTTTGGTTGCAGGATTCAACAACCTTAAGCGAAAAAAGCTCAAGCTCTTCCGCAGACAACCTGTACCGAACAAACGTCTTAAACCTAATCTCCTCACAATCCAACTTTTTCTTAAACCACAATGCTCAGCATGATATCTGGTTGCTTTTGGGAAGTTTTTTAAAAAGACTCAGCAATATCTCACTGTGAACTCTGCTCAGCCACGCAATCAGCATCTTAGACTAGCGATAACCGACTGAACTCGTACATAGGGATGAATCCTGTGAAACTTCCCTGGTGAAGAAGAAAGAGAGGCGCCTATTAATTTGGCCAACTTATCTACCTTCTTCACTCTCCGAGATTCCCAGTGAACCCAGGTATGTAATAGAAACTTCCTTGGAAGAAGGTAGCTCAGTTATGAAGAGAATGCCCGAGAATTTAGTGCCTTCACAAAACATCACACAAAACACACACACAAAATGTACATAAAACCTTCATTTAAAATATTTTCATCGCCATGGAAGGCAGGAAACATATATTCCAGAGGAAACATGGTTTAGAAAATTTTTAGACGACCACAATATTTCTACTTAATTAAAAATTAGAATTAAAAACGTAAGGAAAAGTAGTTATTATGATTATAATATAAAAGCAGCCAAAGATGTGAAAAGTCAGCGAAAAAAAAATCTAATCTGTAGAAGGTTGTGCAATACTTATTAAGTCAGCTGATCCAAATCAGCTGTTTTTCTAAAAATTACTTCTTTCAATAAACACATTTTTGAAGGCACTTATTTGTTTAGTTTAACGTATTTAGATATATACAGGATAAAAGAAAATTAGAACAGACTAGTTTAATTTGTGACAAAACTAAACAAAATGGCGGCCGGATAGTTAATTAAAAATGTAATCAAGTATCTAACAAGAAATATTGGTTGCCACCCTCTCAGCTGAGTGGAGGGACTAAAAACAACTTGTGACTTTATCTGTGTGTGGTTGTTTGTAGGTGTCTGTGTGTAGTAGGGGTGATGTTAGAAATGGAGTAAAGCTTTGAAGAAAATGAAAAAGGAAAAGCTGTGGGTGTTTGTAAGTTGTGATCAGAGCCACTCTGAAATACGCTTTTCTCTGAAAGAACAAGTTCACTTCTTGAATACAATTTTATCTTTACTTCTTTGTATTATTTGATGCTTTTTTTTTATATATACTATTCTTAAGGGAAACTTAATAACTTGTTTTGGAAAAACTTTTTTAAAATTTAAAATAACTGAAAAAAAGAACATCTAAAATAACTGAATTAAAGTGACCCGAAAGTAATAAAATATGTAGGAGCTGAAGAGTTTTATAAAAGTTCCAATTTGTAGCAGAGAATATTGCTTCAGAAGAGATTGAGAAGTGACATGGGCAATTAGGTCGTTTCATCACTTAACTTAAGTTTCAATAAAGCTAATTTTTCAAAGGCATTTCTAATTGTTTGCATTTCCAATTTTTCTTTTTTTGATCTGTGACGCACATACACACACGTTTGCACACTCGCACATCTACATGAAATAAAAGAAAAAATGAAGTGAAAAGAAACCTTACAAAACTTTCTCTGAATGAAATTATACAATTTGCCTCAACTTACCACGTCACATCGGCGGTCATGATTCCGTCCATTGCTGTTTCTGTTCCTTCTTGTGTCAGATGTGAAAGATAGTTGATCTTTTAGACAGAAGGCAAATCCTGCCTCTCGGTCTTAATCTAACCCCCTTATGGTTGCCCCATTATGATGACTTGATACAACCATTCCAAGGATTAATTTTCCTTGAGTTCATCCAGCGCTAGAGTGTTTAGCCTTTGGATACTTGTATGTTGCTGTGAGGTGCTGCTCTCCTAAGCGTCCGCATGTTGAACTTAAAGAATTTTTTTTCCCACCAACATATTTTATCCATGTTAGCATGCTTATTTTTTGTTTCGGATCGTCAGAGAGTTGAGGGCCATCAATTTCATGTAGAGAGTTGACTTAACCTTCAAGTTTCTGTCACTCACCATACTTGTTGATCAACAATCAACAAGTGTAATACAACAGAAACTTAAAGTTGATATCGACTCTCTACACGAACATGTTAGCCTTACTCCGACAATGGATGAATATCTGAAACGGTGAAAAATAGCAAAAATTAGCATGCTATGACGGATAAAATCCCAGATATTATCAAGCATCACGAAACCGTAGTATATTCCAAAATTTATTTACTAATTTTTTAGTTTATTTGTAATATGACATAGAAATATTTAAGGTAGTTGAATATTTTGCTTGAACGTTTTCTGCAACATAAGGAGCTACTGATCGGTTTGTTTATTATGGGCTGACACATTTCGGATCAACCTATTTTCTTCTAACATAAAATTTTTCGTATGCATTATAATATACTTTAAAATTATATAGATAGTAAAATCGTACATTTTACTAAATTGGTATTTTAAAGGAAAATTTAGCACGTATGATCGCCACGTCACCCAGATCAGGATGACGGCTATGTTTTATAGTAACACCGTCACCAATAAATTGGGTGACACTTTTCTTCTTTCAGTTATGTAAGATTGTACAAGTAATGTACAATAATATTATTTAAAACACAAGTATTTAATAGTATTAGCACATGTAAATAAGTAGGTATTTAATATTTACACGCATACTTAAAAAAAAAAAAAATTTAAAAACAGCTGCGATAATTTGGGGGCTGTTGGGCAATAGGTTCCAGATTTTGGCTCTTTTTCTTATAATAGAGACAGCAAATCCTGTTATTATTTTCCCTATGGATGCTGGGTGGAGAAAAAAAGAGACTCTAAGACTCAATGAGGTTTTGTCATTTAAATTACAATTTATCAACAATATATATAGTCTGTAAATTAATTTCCTTAAATTTCTCACTTGACTTAGTAATTTTAAATAGAAGCATACTGCGATACGCGTGTTTGTTTAGAGAAGACTTTGTTTTTGACAGTTAAATCAATAAACTCTATGTTTGCTTTATAAAATTAAACTAAATATACTCTTGTGTTTATATATAATATATATAGGTACATATGTATATACTATCTTTTAATTAAACTTAATACATTTTATTTGTGCCTTAGCTTTTCTTTTGTTTCCCGTCACTCAATATTTTCTAATACATCGATTTTAATTACTACAAGAAAGACGCTACCAGATTGTTCTGATTGATAACTTCAGAGGAATTATTTTTTGTTTGAATTGGTAGCATGGTAGGAAGGGAAAGAGAGGGAATTAAGGTAATGAGATAGACGTCAATATAGTAAGAAAGGCGCGCTAACCCCCTGGTTTCAAACTTATCCCAATCTATTCTTCTAGAATTCCCTCAACTAGTTTGATAGAAGATAAATAAGATTATTAATACTGACAAGAAAATGAGCACTACCATTATGGGCCGGAAACTTTTCGTAGAATAAGCGGTCTTCCTCTCTAAGAAGACGTTAGAAAAGTGATACTATAAACTTTACTTTATATTAACAATTTACTGAATAAGAGTATGTAGAGGGCAGAATGACGAGCGAAGAGTAATATAGTTTAGTGTGACGAATGTAGAATGGTGTAGCTTGGCTGATGTGAGTTGCCTGAAGTTGGACTTTTCCTTGAGATTGACTAACTTCGTGAACCTTTCAAGGTGTGAGATTTCGTAACTTCTCAACGTTGCATATTACGACTCAATGATAAACCCGCCAGTTGATTGGTTTTTATATTCAGTTTCTCCTAGATAGAAGATTTACTATCGAAGTTGAAGCCTATTCGTTAGTACTTTCTCGTAGGAATTACTGTGGAAGTAAGACATAGTTAACATGCCACTGGATCTCAAGGTGGCACCTCGGTACGGCTGCAAATGGAAAGAGTCCAGTTTTTATCATGCGAATTTGATGGTGATTGGCACTCACCATAAGGCCTATTACTTTTATTTGAAAAATGTTTCCAGGAAAATTAATTTTTGTGAGGCTCCCCCTCTAAAGTGCCACTTCATTGAAAGAGACAATCCTACCAACTACATAATACAAGGTACTCATAAACACATTGCTAAAATTCCAAGTTTGAAAAATAAATTGTTAATTACGAGAATTGTAATTATTGCAGTTAGAGGAAGTCGTATGAGTGATTTGTACAAGATTTGTGCAAATTGTTAGTTCTTTTATTACCCGAGATCATGTCGGCCTAAGTTTATTCTGATATTTACCAATTACCGAGGAATTTAAGTTAGATGTTGAGACTGTATCTTTAAATAATGATCTATAATTGTATATTGTCCCTTTTTCTTCACTTTATGAGCTAATTTTCTAAAATAGAATGAATTATACTTCTTTTTTTTTTTTTCTAAATTACAGGAAAAACCATACGTAATGGTACGTGAAGGAAATGTAACGGGAAACGCCCGCTACGAAGGATTCTGTATAGATTTATTGAAATTTGTTGCCGGCCAAGTAGGTTTCCAATATGCGATTCGTTTGGTGCCGGATCATATGTATGGTGTCTACGACCCGGATACAAAACAATGGAATGGCATTGTTAAAGAATTGATGGACAAGGTAAGACTATTACTGTTAGTTAATTTTGTTTTTATTATCTGAAAGTTATTAAATTGTTTATTACATATATTGTATATTGGAATAAATTTTTAATAATTTGGAAAAAGAAAAAAAAAAGGAAAACTATATCTATGTTAAAAAAGTTATTTATGAAAATTTAGTAAGAAAATGTTAACATAACTAGACATCCCACATACAACCTTATTGCGAATTCCAGTCTTTCACCTCACGTAACCTCTTTAGAAATCATGTTCCCTCCAATACTTATACTAACTTTCTGGATTGTTCTTCAATAAGTTCTGGTCTTTGTATCAACTTTATACCAAAACCATGAGAACTTCACAGTTATCATGGCCTTGTTTCAAATAGAGATGGCGCTGTTCAAGAAATAAGGGAAAGGAAAAACAAGATTTTTACTTAAATCTTTACAAAAAAAAAAGAAGAAGAAGAAGGAAATGCGGTAAAAAAAAAAGAATGAAATTTTTATAATTTCAAAGAATTATGAAAGACTAGAATTCTTTAGGAACCAAAAAAGATCGATAAATATTTGCATAATGGTTATGTCAAAAGGAATGAATAAAAACTCACTATTGCTCTTTTACTCACAATTATATTTCAAAACTTTTTGTGAATATTGAGCAAAGAGAAGTTTATATTATAGCAACCAAGCAAAGAACGGTGATGGTAGCGTTGGCGAGTTACAATTCTTGCTGGTTCTAGTGATCGATTAGCTAGTTATCTAGCTTGTTAGAGAACTTTCTGGCCTGTGAAAATGTTTCTAGACAGAGATTTGAGTGATGGCATTAAGATGGCTTGTTATTGGTTGTTGATTTATTTCTTGGAAGTTATTGCTTCTTATAAAACTGTTTGAGAATTATGTTGAAGATTCCTTAAAAAAATTTTTTTAGTCTCTTGAATGTTTATTTTAAACTGACTTAAGCCTCACAAATTGGCTTAGAGGTTATGTACGTTTTTGAGTAGCTCTTTATGAAAGCTTTCATGCACTCTTAATGATAGCGCATAATCTCGTTGCTGGTAAATAGCGCTAATGCCAGCTGGTGGCCAGACACTAAAAAAAAGTGCTAGCCAAAAACAATAGATATAGCCCTAAACAAAGCATTTCATATGTCATAATTGTAAATCATTATATTCATACCAATTAAAAATCACATACACACTATGCAATTTACAATATAAATAAAGTAATTATTCAAATTAAAAAATAATGCTATGCATTAATCAGTTGTGATGATAGTCTCGCCCCTTGACCGTAAGCTTCACAAACCCATTAATCAGTTGTGATGATAATCTCGCCCCTTGACCGTAAGCTTCACAAACCCATTAATCAGTTGTGATGATAGTCTCGCCCCTTGACCGTAAGCTTCACAAACCCATTAATCAGTTGTGATGATAGTCTCGCCCCTTGACCGTAAGCTTCACAAACCCATTAAAAAATAAAAAATAATAAATTAGATTGAAGAACAAATAGCTTCTTTTTTTTTTGAAGCCTTTTCAGTGTCTAATAGATTTCCAGCGGCGTTTCTTGCCTGCAACCAAAAATCATAAGGTAATTCACCCAACTGCTACGTCATCCACCTACAGCGTCACTCAACATGTCACGTAAGGTGTATAGCATCTTTTCAAAACAAGCTATCCCTGAGATTGGTATGGAAAATTAAGGGCTACTTATACTTAAACATTGAGTCTACATTTCAGTTTTGTACACACAGTCTTCAAGAAATCATCACCATCACCAAGACTCTGTCAGTTTAGTCTGACATTTCTATTCATGCTACCACTCTCCACCATTTCAGCCAGTATAAAATTCTTGCAGTATCTCTGTTTTCTCATTGAGTGTTCAGTCAGTGGTACTTTTCTCTTCTACATTTTTTCTCTTTGCAAACCTACACAAAAAACTATTATAATTACGAATGTAGTCAGTCAACAATTAAAAAATGTTTTTTACTTATTAAGGTCAACTGACATGTCTCCTGTCTTCCTCCCCCCCCCCCAAACTGGATAAGTTATTAGAAATAATTATTACATAGAAATTTTCTATTTTGTTCACAGAAAGCCGATCTAGCTGTAGCCTCAATGACAATAAACTATGCCAGAGAAAGTGTTATCGATTTTACTAAACCATTCATGAACCTTGGTATCGGAATTTTGTTTAAGGTAAGGTTTTTTTTCCTTTCGTCCTCTTATTTTTTATAAAATTGAATTATATCCTATCTGGAAAATCGTGAAAGAAAAAAACTGATTTTTTTTTTTTTAAATTATTTAATTGACAAGCTAGAAAGTCCAAGACACAGTCTATTTACCAAATAAACTGCTAACTTCAATAAAGTCATGACCTATTTTCCAAATGAATTATCTTATTGGCACATTTGCACTTTACCTTTGCTCGCGAGGGTGTTCTACCCTCTAAATCTGCGGCCTATTATCTAATTGCTTGGCAAATATTGGCAAACTTTCCAAACTATTCTGTTTATAACCATGCAAATCTCATCTATCTTTAATTAATTTAATTAGAAAACTAATTAAAAGTTAATTATTATTATTTTAATATTATTATTACGTAGATAAAATACAATATAACTTATTTGTATTTCATTTTTTAAATCACCTTCTTTTTAAGTTTTGCATTTATATTTAAAACAAATGTTCTGTATATTTAAGCAGACTGTTTAAATATGTTGGTAGTTCCTGAGTGTGTACACATACTGCGAAACTTGAAACAAGACTATGTCGCTATAATGCAATATTTACTTTTTGCCAGTCTAATATTTTGCCTCTTATATTATGACAAATATGAGAAAAGCAATCTTGTTAGTTATTTCTTTTTTTAAAAATTATATTTACATCTTGGTATAATATATTAAGATTTACAAAATATGTTTGCAGTAAAAATCCATCCCAATAAAAGATAAATATTTAAAAAGATATTTATTTTCTAAGATAAACCAAGAATTATTTTTTTGAAAATATTTATCAAATATTACTAGCAAGAATATCTTTATTCCAATAATAAAATAAATAAAAATCTGCGGAATTCATAATTGTTCGCCGGGAAAACTATCAAGCAAATTCATCTAGTTTACGATACTTATAAGTAAAAGTAATAAGCCCTTTACGTTCGTGCACGAAATATTTACTATAATAATTACTACATAATTCAATTATCACTTTTAATTAAGTTTCTTTCGTAACAAATAAGAACTGTTTTACCTAAATAAATTGTCCAAGAACTGCTAAAGAAATCATGAGGTTTTGCAGATCCATCAATTTCACCATTTCTCGGATTTTCTCTGCTGGAAAACTTTTTCGATTGAAAATCATTATTCCTGGCGTTGATTATGTATTCGGCAGTAAAATTTTCCTAATGAGTTTTTTAAAATAAAATGTTAAGGTTTTTTTTTCTTAACAGCTGATTTATTACTATATCATAATAAGTGTTGCCAAAACTATCTAAATCTATAAAACAAAGTAATACAAAAGAAATTCGTACAAATTAAAAAAATAATATTGATTAAATTTGATATAATAGGTACCGAGTTCCCAGCCGACACGTTTATTCTCCTTCATGAATCCATTGGCGGTGGAAATTTGGTTATACGTACTGGCCGCCTATCTATTGGTCAGTTTCACATTGTTCGTCATGGCCAGATTTTCACCATACGAATGGAACAATCCACATCCGTGTTCACCAGAAGCACATATTGTGGAAAATCAATTTTCCGTTTCAAATAGTTTTTGGTTTATTACTGGTACATTTTTACGACAAGGTTCAGGATTAAATCCAAAGGTAGATGAACAATAAGAATGTTTTGTTTTGCATGTGTTTAAAATTTTGCATGTAGATTTTATTGCATGTGGACCGGATATTTAAGAAATCTGAGATCTTTTTGAGATAGTTAGTGGGTGGTATGAATAAAAATGAATACATATACTCACGAATAGGAGCATGAAGTATGGCCAGCT
Source organism: Triatoma infestans (assembly GCA_011037195.1). Lineage (NCBI taxonomy): Eukaryota > Metazoa > Arthropoda > Insecta > Hemiptera > Reduviidae > Triatoma > Triatoma infestans. The sequence goes on from JAAEAF010002254.1 coordinate 112,739, forward strand.
ACTTTATTCGGTATCAATAAAAGAAAATAGCACTTTGAGGATGTATTCAACCAAGTGTAAGAGCATACATGGTTCCAATGTTTTGAAAGTGATTCTTCATCCAACCTCTTTTTCTCCTACAGTGAATTAACTGCAACCACATCATATGGCAAGCCGCCCACTCCTACGTCACTCAACACATCAAATGAGTGACGCCCACTTCTTACTATTTAAACTCACCATCTTAGACGGATCAAGAGATCCGCCTACCTCACACCCTAGGAAATCAGAAGGGGCTATATATGTCACCCAAATATATAAGCGGGGCTAGGTAGGACTCAACGATAATTCTTCAGAAAGCGTCAAGAAGCAAACTTCTCGTTTCTACTATCACGCTACCCACTTTTCTATATCAGTTCTGTAAAACCCTTGCAGTATTCTTGTTCTCAGTTCAATATATCAGTGAATACACAATGTTGTACTTTTCCTTCCTCAATTATCCGTCCAGCTCCATAAATGTCCCACTATAGTGGCTTTTAAAATTCGACAATTACATTTTCTTGTGAAGAAAACTAGCTATTTCTTCAGAGATCATGGCATCTCTGCGGATCTTCCTACACTAATAACACGTACAAAGCAAATCGCTCAAGGCCTGCAGAGGTGGGTGATAGGCGCAACTACATTAGTGTTTAGCGAACACAGGCAAACTCTCAGGTCAACCTTGTTTTGCTTTTTTGTTTTTTATTGAATTATACAATTTACCAGCTAATAAATAATCTGTAGAATTTACTATAAAGTTACAAATATTTACTAAATTTATTTCATGTTCCTTGTGCGATTTGTTACCTAAAAGACTTTCTTAATCAGCAATTTTTGAAATTCTGAGCGAGAAACTCAACTTTTTAAGGAGTATGCTCCTAAACAGATGTGGACTCATTAGTATTTATTCTTATTAAATTTGAATATAACTTATTCTCCCAAAATTTAACAACTGACTGACTATATATACTCACTGTTGAGTCCTTACTCTTTTTTCTTTTGTATTTTTTTATTTTATTTTTATCAATACGAGTGAATACTCCAAATAACTGTGCATTGAGTTATACTATAATATATTTTTTTTACTCATGTCACTCAATATTGCAATGTGGCCGCTTTTTATTAATTTATTTATTTGTTTTTATAATCGAAATATTTGTTTTATAATAATTATCATAATACTAGGCAGCTTTGATGTTTTATTCCGTTTAGATCTAGAGACGGTACTATTGGCTAGCCTTCATTGACTTTATATCGTGTGAATTCATGGAACTAAAAGCATCTCAATAATAGATGTGAATCTATTATATTTCCTTGGACTTAAAAATAGAAGTTCGCTTCATGTCTAAAGTAAAGTAAAAGGTGCTTTCAGATCTACTTTTCTTTTGTAGATAACTTGAATTCTAAGAATGGTGCTTTATCTTGCTTCTCAAGTCTGTATACTCTTATTTCTGACTTGTTATTTTTTTAACTGAACTAAGCAATTCATATAATTTTAATATATATATATATATATATATCTGGTATTTTATCCGTCGTAGCATGCATATTTATTTTATTCCTGACCGTTACGGATTTTCATCCATCGTCAGAGCAAATTCACCAAGTTCCTGTAGAGAGTTCACTTCAACCTAATGTTTCTGTTACTTGTTACTCACACTTGTTGGTTATATTTAATTGTGTGGGGAGGTTATAAGATTATGTTACAATGTGTATGTGATTAATGGCAAAATGGAATTATTGTAAGTTATGATTAGACATTAGAAAAATAGTGTATAATAAATTTGTTTACTGTTTTGCAGAATAATCCATAACTACATTTTTAATAGTGTTGTAAAGTATCTCAATTCTTATCAAGTTATTTTTATTAGGGGGGGGATAAGTTATTTTAGTTATGTGATAACTATTTTATATATTTTAGTTAGCGATAACTATTAAAAATGTAGTTATGGAGCATTCTGCAAAACAGTAAACAAATTTATTATACACTATTTTTCTAATGTCTCTAATCAAAACTTACAATAATTCCATTTTGTCATTAATCACATACACATAGTAACATAACCTTATTATAACCTCCCCACATAATTATATACAACTAACAAGTGTGAGTAACAAGTAACAGAAACATTACGTTGAAGTGAATCTCTACACGAACTTGGTGAATTTGCTCTGACGAGGGATGAAAATCCGAAACGTCAGGAATAAAATAAATATGCATGCTACGACGGATAAAATACCAGATGTTTTCCAGCACTGCGGGTCCATCCACATATTCATCTCTCCTCCCTCTCTCTCTCTCCTCTCTCTCTATATATATATATATATATATATATATACTTATATTCTTAATTATTTCTATTACTAAATATTCCTAAATTTTCCGAAATTTCTATTATTAAATATTACTAAAGCGAACTTTCTTAATAACAAGACTGATTCAACAATAGTTACTTTTAAAGATCTCTAACAAATTCCATCATGATTATTTTCTATTTGCTAAGTCCCCCCCAACATGCTGATCTGTCAATATTATTTTAAATTTTGTGCTTCTTTCAATAACATACGATTGATATTCAACTTAATTCTATATAAATCGAAGTCGGACTGCTTATGATCAAGTGATTTGTGTTTAAATTGTCAATGACGCTTCACTGACTTAATGCCGAATGGAATTTTTTCTGAAGGGAGTTTTCTAGCCAAAGAATTATTATTATTTAAATTTATTTCAGCGAAGCTGATATAGAGAGCCGTCCTGAAGGTAAGAAAGGCCCGAGGATTCAAATAAATACATTTATGATACAAATTGGGAAGGGAGATCAGGTCCAGAACTAACGGTTTCATTTGCCCTGCAGGAATCCGTTTCCATTGCCTGCTGCATCTTGAAAGCAAGAGTTCTCCAGAGCCCTGACTATCTCAACATCTCACCTATCATTGTAACAACTTATAACCGATATAATATGAGGAATTTTCAAGAGGAAAACTTTCAAGGTGAAACGATTCTGAAAAAGCTCATTGTAATATGGGCGAAACGTCGGTTTCTAACAAACCCCTGACCCGTTTCTACCTGGAAACTCAAGTATTTTCCATATGAATTGTTTATCCATTACAACTCTCACGGTTTTCATTGTTAGCGTGATTGTTAGCGAGTGTAATATATTAATTAATAAACTTTCAGTTTCTGTTCTGAAAGATTACCTTCCATTTCAAATTCAACACCAGAATAGCGGTAACATTTGGAAATCGCTGATGTAATGTTAATAGAGCCGCCAGTGCTATCAAATCCGTTACCGCTCCCCACTAAACACGACATCATTAACTTTATGCAGAGAATCCCTAAAAGTTTGTTACCTTATTTAAGGTAAAGGTTGAGAAACAGTAAATGATGATTTTCTTAATTTTCCATTGCTAAAATTAAATTTCTCATTCCTCAGCAAAAAAAAAAATTCATATTAAAATATATATATATTTGCTGCTAAATAGATAAAATTATTACGGTCCATAAATTGTGAATAAAGAGGTCCCTCATTTCTATATTATATATAAATAAACTAATAAATAAACGGAGAAGTTTTAAGCACTAAAGCCAGTGGGCATTAGCGTAGCACGGGACAGCGTGGAGGGGATTGAGGACTGAGTGAGACAGAGATTTCTACAAAATTAACTTTACACATTAGCGTAAGTGGGTTTGGCTGGCGGTGGTGTGTTTTGACCGAGTTAGTTGTGGCGGTGGGGGGTTGGGGCCCACCCCTGGAATATTTGAATAATAAAGTTGCACGGATGGATATTTTGGCCATATTTCCTTCCTTTAACTTAACAAATGTTTCACAATTATTTATTTCTATGTAGGTTAGGTCCATTTAATAAATTTTATATGATACGACAAATCTTTGTTAAATTAAGTTTCGTGCATTTTTTTTTTGTTTTCTTTTGCTCTACTGCAGTAACAGAGGAAGGTGTTGCGTACATGTCGTACTTTCAAAACTGACTTTTCACGGAAATACAGCTTTCGAACTTCCCTTGCGAAAGAAAAAAACAATCTGTTGCGAAATACATCATTTTCTCTTGATGCAAGTTAATACAACATTGAAACTGTCAAATTTTCTTTAAACTACGATTTTTCTTTGCGAGCTCCAACATAAATATAGAGTTATTACATTATAGTCGAGAAGCTAATAACATTTGCTACAAGTCGCAAAACACAAGAAATATACATTTTTTTTCTCAAAATTGTTTGAAATAAAAGAGATACGTTTATAAATATGCAGTTATCGTTCAAAGTTAAAAGGAAAACGTTATTTTCGAGAAAAGCAAAAAATCATTTTTTCCAGCGGAAAGTTTCATATAAAAAAAATTGATCGGCATTTAGGTATATAGTTTGTATACAAAGTTTTAAGAAGTTTTAAATCGCTAGAAACCGTTTCCGATAAAATTGCGAAAAACTGTAACAACAGCTATAAAATAAATAAATGAAATGTTGGTAATCGATAAAAATTGAAAATTCCATCAGTGTATTGTGGTTAGCTTTACTATCGATAAAACTGCTAATAATAAACAAATAAATACATGTTTTTACTCGTTGAAAATTGAAAATTCCATCACTGCCTTATCATTTGTTTTACTATCGATAACTACAGCAATATTAAACAAATAAATAAATGTTAATCGATAAAAATTTGAAATCCTCTGGAAGTAATATTAGCCTTAGTATTACTATAGATACTGTAGCTATAATAAACGTTATTCGATAAAAATTGAAAATTCCATCATGTCTTGTCGTTACAACAGCTATAAAATAAACAAATAAATAAATGTTGATAATCTATATATAATATATTATATATTGTGTTATTTGTAAAAACACTAAAAATAAATTGTAGACCGTTGCCCTAAAGCGTTCTTTTCTGAGAGAGAGAGAGAGAGAGTGTGAGTGAGAGACCCTCTCGGACAAAACTTAATATAAAGCAATTTTCAAGTGACAGTTTAGTTAAAATGTATTTCTTTCATTATCACATGGGCACACTAGAGTTTAGTTGGCCCCTTTACCACCAGGGGCGGGGGTGACATATTATCAGCGCAGTCTGCTGGTTTTACTCGACTCTCCTCTGCTCACCATTTAGATTGAGTTTGAGAGAGGAGAGAGCGTGTACTCAGGGTGGGTTGTGGGTTACATCAGTACGGTTGTTTTTTGTTTTTTTTTATTTGGTCTGGTCGTTCTCTTTTAGGCATTTCCCCTCTTTGTATTTCTTTTTTTTTTTTTTGTAATACTTTTTTTTTTATTTCTACTTGTCTCACTATGTTTCTCCGGGAAGCTCTCGGACCGATGTCCTCTCGGAGGGCGCGGTGGCGGCGAAGCAGGAAAAGGGTTTGGCTGGCTCGATTAGACTTGTCACATAAATCTTTCCTAAACCGCTGGCATTTAGCGGGGGGGGGGGGAAAGAAAGAAAAACTGGCAACAATTAC